>WOXC01004008.1:282500-340000 GCA_011680675.1 Gymnobelideus leadbeateri
TGATTAGTAATGATTTCTTTTACAGTGTTTTTTATGGAGCATTACCATATAAAGGAAACACTGCAGTTTAAGTCTGAGAAATAACATTAAGAAATTGTGTGGGAGTGCCTGATACAGGTATAGTTATAAAAGTGGAAACATAATTTCCAATAATATTTTATGCTTGCACAATTTCTTTCATCAAAGAACTTGAAAATTGGTTTGGTGACCTGCTGCATACTCTTTTTTTTAGGTTGTTCCTCTCTTATTAGACCAGCTTCCCTCCTCTGCAGTGTCTACAAACCCTCCTTCAAAATTTCCTAAAATTCTACAGCATATAGTCAGCCTTACCAATGGACAATCAGACCACTCCACTAGTATCTTCATGATATCAGGACAAAAGGAGGAAGATGCTCAGCACTTCCTCATGGCGATTTATGGAAGGAGATGGACAGGAGTCACCCAGATTGGGCAGGCATGAATGGATTGTGCTTTGTATCCTTTTAGGGAACATCTTCAATAATTAGATAATAGAACTGTTTAGTATTTGTGTATCAATTCAATGAGCATTTATTAAGTGCTTGCTAAGGGTCAGGCATTGTGCTAAGTATTGGAGATAAAGGAAAAACTGAAGAGGACTTGTACTCAAAGAGTTTACTTTTCAGTACTTAGGACAGCACCTTTGTATATATTTGTATTCATTTGCTTTATGTTTATGATGTATGTGTTTATATATACACTTGCCATCCCCCCATTGGAATGTAAGTTCCATGTGAGTAGAGATTGTTTTATTCTTTGTACTCGTATTCCCAGCTCCAAGCATAAGACATGGCACAGAACAGGCACTTTTTTGGTTGTTCGGTTGTTTCAGTCTGTCCAACTCTTCATGACTCCATCTTGAGTTTTCTTGGCAAAGCTACTGGAGTGGTTTGCCATTTTCTTCTTCACCTCATTTTACAGGTGAGGAAACTGAGGCAAACAGGGTTGAGTGACTTACCCAGGGTCACATAGCTAATAAGTGTCTGAGGTCAGATTTGAACCCTGGAAGATGAGTCTTATTGACTCCAGGCCCAGCACTCTATGCACTGCACTGCCTAACTAACCCAAATATAGGCACTTAATAAATACTTATTGATTAATTGGTTGATTATTGATTGATTGGTTGCTAGATTACATTCTGTTGGAGGAGGCATAGCATATACTTAGAGAATGAAATACAAAGTGTATATATAAAGTGACTTTCAAGGGAAGAGCACAAGAAACTGCGAGTACCAGGGTAAGCTTCTTATAAGAGGACATTGTTGGTTTGAATGTGTATATACATACATACATACATGTATATACATACACACATACATATATTTGTGTATATATATGCACACATACATATATGTATCTATCATATATTATAAATTGTATATATAGATATATACCTATATATAGGTATATAGCTATATATACAATTATAATAGATATATATATACAATTTATAATAGATATATAGATGTATATATATACATATATATATACATCTATATATCTATTATAAATTGTTCTTGTTATTGTAACTCTGAAAGAATCATAGGCACATAGACTAAGGAGAAATTATTCAAGAATCCTGTCTCCTGTCCTAACCATATGATTGAATTATTTTTAGTGTTTTTTATTATGTCTAATGAAGGGAGAAGCTATATGATGAAAATGCTGCATTTGTTTAGCACTAAACTATAGGCCAAAATGGAACCTAATGGGGCAGTAGGTGGCACAGTGAATAGAGCACCAGCCCTGGAGTCAGGAGGACCTGAGTTCAAATCCAACCTCAGACACTTGACACACTTACTAGCTATGTGACCTTGGGCGAGTCACTTAACCCCAATTCCCTTACCTTCCCCCCTCCAAAACAAAACAAAACAAAGTGGGACCACAGAAAATACTGCCTTTTCACCTTTCCCTGTTGCCTCTAGAATTAAATGTTAAGTCTTCAGGTTGGCATTTAAAGCTCTTCAAAGTCTGACTCCCCCTTACCTTTTTAAGTTACTTCATATTCCTGTCCTGGATGTATTCTCTGTTCTGTTAAACTAGTCTACTTGCTGCTCCCCTGGACATGGTATTCTACCTCCCCACATGTGCCTTTCTGTGGGCTGTGGGACATATCTGGAATGCACTCCCTCCTCCCCCCCTACTTCTCAGGACCCTTAAACTTGGCTCAGGTGCTGCTCCCAGGAGAATAACTTGTTCTCTCCCCTCTGTTGATAGTGCCCTCATCCTCCTCATATTCTCTTGTATTTACTCCTCTGTGTAAATACCTCTCCTAATAGAATGTATGTTCCTTCAGTAAGAGCTTGTTTTTCCATGTTTTATAATCATTTAGCCAATATTTGTTGAACTGAATTGCATTGATTCCCCAACTGACCACAGAGCAGAAGCATTTATGTTGAGATTGACAATTTATCAAGTACTTTAGCATTACCTCTATTCAACTAGATAAGGAATGAAGCAAACCAAGAGAGGGACCAAGTGATTTGCCCAAGATTAGATGGCTTATCAGTGGGAGCTGCAGCCCAAAGTCTTCTCAGTCTCAGGTCCCTTCAAACTATAAATCTATGACCTTGTGTTCTTGTAACCTACCTCACAGCAGGAAAAACTTCCCTGTGTGAGTTTTCCACCATCTCATTGATTTGCGGTTCTCCTATCACACACACTATAAATAACCCAAAGATTTTGTCAATCAAATGCTCTTTTTTCTGCACACTTCTCAAAGAAAAGGTGACCATGGAGAAGCATCCCAAAAGAGTAGCTTGGAGAAATAACTGTGTAGATTCAAAGAGACTTAAAGAAAAAAAGAAGGGCCAAAAGCAATAGAGAGATGGCCATCTATCTCTGCAAGGAGAGTCCTCAGGCCTGCTATGGGGAGAGCACCCTCCAAGTAATTGCTTTGCCAGCCAATCTATCCCTGAATCTATTTCAATCTGACATCCGTAAATCTAAGGTAACTAGGAGCCTCGGTATGGATGGTGCATTGCCCTGCATCAAATGCTGAAAACGACTGGCCTCCTGACCTTATCAGAGCTTAATTTAATGACTACTGTGGGAGAATTTTGTTGAATTGTGAACAAAGCAGAAATGCTTTCAAAATCTTATCTCATAGGCCCATGCCAAATCCTTTGGCAGGCCATGAAAGACAGGTCCTCCCAGACTTGGCTAGGGTCCAGTTCCCTTTAAGATTGCCAAGTCCCTATGACAGGTAGAAATTCTCATTTGCATAGACATCAAACCCTCTCTTCCCCCTCACCAGGTGAGAAGAAATTGAAATGGTCTCAGAATGTCTGGATTCCTGAGCCACCTAAATGACCAGAACACTCTGCATGTGAGTTCAGTTCTCCCATGACAGAACCAAGTGTGCCTTTTAGAGGATCTTTGTGGACATGCTGATAAAATACACTGGACACACAAGGCAAGGATCATAACCTTTAGAGCTGGCATGACTTCACGTGGACCTACACGCTGCTGAATGTCCTTCTTATAAGTGCTTGAGCTCTGTTGGGTTGGCAAGGAGCTATTTCATGGCACAGAACCAAGTAAGCATTGTGTTCATCCTTGACCAAGGAGAATGGGGGGCAGGAAGTGGGAGGTGTTCATTCCCTCCCCACCTCCAGATTCTGTGAAAATTGCCATGTGGTCCTCTCACATGGAGATCAAGCAAGGCCAATACACATTTATTTATCCTTGGCTTACTTCAGTGTGGCAGCTCCTCAAGATGATGCACCCACACACAGCAACCCCTCCTGAAACAATGGGCCCAATATGTCTACAGTGTTTAACACAGTATCTAACACATAATAGGTGCTTAATAAAAGCGTGTTTCCTTTCTTTCTTCCAACCTGATTTGTGCTTATCCCCATGTTCCTTAAAGTCCACATTTCTCTATAAGCAAAGCACAAAGCTCCTGTGAAAAAAGTAGATGATGGCTCAGCTTTTGGGCTTATATATAAGATGTCCCAAAAATATTAGTTCAAATTACTGAACAGTTGTGCTCATTTCACATGCCAGCAAGGTTATGCTTAAGATTCTACAAACTAAGCTTCAGCAATATATAAATCGAGAACTACCAGAAGAGCACGCTGATTTTCAAAGAGGCAGAGATCAGATTTCCAGTATTTGCTGGATTATGAAGAAAGCAAAGCAGTTCCCAGAAAAACATCTACTTTTGCTTCATTGAGTACACTAAAGTCTTTGACTGTGTGGATCACAACAAAATGGGGCAGAGCCTCACACAGATGGAGGTACCAGATCATCTTACTTGTCCCCTAAGGAACCTATATTCAGGACAAGAAGCAACATGGGTTTTAAGTTTGTAAAAGGAGTATAACAAAGTTGTATATTATCACCTTACTAATTTAACTTGGAGAGTGCATCATGTGAAATGCCAGACTAGATGAATCGAAAGCTGCAATTAAGGTTATTGGGAGAGATATCAGCAATCTCAGAAATGCAGACGATACCATGCTCATGGCAGAAAGTAAATAATTAAGAAACCTCTGGTTGAAAACTTAACATTAAAAAACTAAGATCTTGGCTACTGGTCCCATCACTTCTTGGCAAATAGAGGGAGAAGAAATGGAAGCAGAGTCAGATTTTATATTTTGGGGCTTAAAGATCACTGCAGATGGCAATTGCAGCCATGATATTAGATGCTTGCTCCTTGGAAGGAAAACTGTGGTAAATCTGGATAGCGTATAAAAACCAGAGACATCACTTTACTGATAAAGGTCTGTATAGTCAGAGCTATGGTTTTTCCAGTAGCAGTGTATGGCTGTGAGAGTTGGACTCTAAGGAAAACTGAGAGCCATAGAATCGAGGCTTTTGAGCTGTGCTGCTGGAGAAGACTTTTGAGAGTCCCTTGGAGAGCAAGGAGATCAAATCAGTCAATACTTAGAGAAATTAATGCAGGCTATTCACTGGAAGGTCAGATACTGAAGTTGAAGCTTAAATACTTTGGCCACATAACAAGAAGATAAAACTCATTGGAAAAGATCCTGATGTTGGGAAAGAGCAAAGGCAAAAGGAGAAGGGGAAAGCAGAAGATGAGATGGATAGATAGTATATTGGAACAACTAACATGAACTTGGACAGACTGTAGGAGATAGTGGGTCTGGCATGATATGGTCAAGAAGGGTCACAAAGTGTCAGACACGACTGAACAACTGAATAACAACAGCAAAAATCTTCATGCAGTTTTAAACTTTAGAACTTTAACACTGCATTAAGACTTTTGGAATACCCTGTACTTTAGGGAAGTCACTTTGGGAGAGATGTTCTTTTTTTGCTGCTTACTTTAAAATGTATAACTGGGGGGGGGGGGAAATAAATCAGTAAGCAAACATTTATTAAGAACTATCTTCCAAGCTTAGGGATACAGCATGGTGTGGCACTAAATTATAGTCAGAGGACTTGGATTCAAATCCTGCCTCTGACCCATATCACCCATATGACCTTAGGTTAGTCAGTTTCCCTCTCTGGATCTCAGTTTCCTCATCTGTAAAATAAAGGAGTTGAAATAGATGACCCCCAAGGTCCTTTCTAGCTCTAAATCTGTGCAGTTGAGAAACTCAGAAAAAGCAAAAAACAGACCCTTCCCTCAAGAGCTTACATCATAATGGGGAACACACACACACACACACACACACACACACACACACACACACATATATATATATATATAAAATTACATACAGAGTAGAAGTAACATAGATACCAGAAGCTGAGGGAAAGACCTCCTGTAGAAGGTGGTTCTGGAACTGAGTCTCAAAGGAAGACAGAGATTTTAAGATGTGGAAGAGAGGAGAGAAAGCCTTCCAGGCAGGAGGGATTGCCAGTGTTATGTGTGTGTGAGGAATAGCCAGCAGGCCAGTGTGCCTGGACCATAGAGTACATGGAGAGGAGTAATGTAAGAAAAGTGGAAAGACAGAGACAAGTCAAGTTGTAAAAATAAAAACTTTCACTCTCACAGCCAAATGGAGGGTGGATCAGAGTGAGGAGAGATATGAGAGAGGGAGATCCATTTAGAAGGCTACTGCAGTAGTCCAGATGGGAGGCAGTTCAGGTCTGAATGAAGGTAGTAGATGAGTGATTGGTGAGAAAGGAATGTAACTGAGATATGTGATGGAGAAAGAAAGGATGAGATATAGCAACCAATTATTCTTGCTATAACCTTTAATATCTAGGCCATGTATTCATTTGGAGCTTATTGTGGTATATGGTATGAGAGGCTGATCTAAATCTAATTTCTGCCAGACTACTTTCCAGTTTTCTCTGCAGTTTTTGTTGAATAGTGAGCCTTACCCCAGTATCCAGAGTCCTTGGGTTTATCAAACACTATGCTATTATTATGTTTGGTTGCTTCTGGGTCTTGTACACCTAAGCTATTCCATGGTTCAATTTTTCTATTTTTTTGACAATATCAAACAGTTTTGATGATTTTGTTTAGTAGTATACTTTGAGATTTGATACTGCTAGACCCCCTTCCTTCCCACTTAAAAATATTTCCCTTAAGAATCTTGATGTTGGAGGGGCGGCTAGGTGGCGCAGTGAATAGAGCACCGGTCCTGGAGTCAGAAGGACCTGAGTTCGGAGCCGGCCTCCGACACTTAATCCACACAAACAAAAACCTAGCCGTGTAACCTTGGGCAAGTTACTTAACCCCAATTGCCCTAAAGGGGCGGCTAGGTGGCGCAGTGAGTAAGAGCACCGGCCTCGGAGTTGGGATGCCCCGAGATCAGATCCGGCCTCAGAAAATGAGCACCCACACATAAATAATGACTAGCCGTGTAACCTTGAGCAAGTTACTTAACCCCAATTGCTTATTAAAAAAAAAAAAAAGAATCTTGATGTTGGGGGAGTGGCGCAGAACCAAGATGACAGAATAAAAGCAGGAACTTGCTTGAGCTCCCACTCCAACCACCTCCAATACCTGTAAACTATGACTCTAAATTAATTTTAGAGCTACAGAACTCACAAAATGACAGAGAGAAACAAATCTCCCACTGAGGACAGCCCAGCAGGCTGACAGGAAGGGTCTATCCCACCAAGCTGGGGGCTGAGCAATCCCATGTGAGCCGTGTGGGCCCAGACCTGGGGCGGCCCCAACCAGTGGCACAGACCAGCTGGAGCAGACTTTACAAGAGTGAATCACCAGCAGCTGTGGCGGTTTCCAGACTTCTCAACCCAGAGATACCAAAGAGAAAATAAAAGGTCGGTAGGGAACTCTGTTGGAACTGGGTGACAGAAGAGCATGGTCGGCCCCTGCCCCCGCGGGTGAAAGGTGGCAGAGGTGTGGTGGCTGCAACTGCTGCCATGTGGCTGCCTCTGGAGCTCCTGGCCTGCAGATCATAGGGGGACCTAGCAACCATTCAAAGTGTAATCGCTCTTGCTTTGACCTGCTTAGATCTGGGTCACAGTCTTGGGTAGTGGTCCTGGGGTGAGTGTGCCATAGCCTGTGCTGGCTATAGAAAGGGCGCCTTCCTCATAGTTCTGACTGTGAAAACCCCAGCGATCTGGGCCATAGCTCTCTCCACTGTGGAAGCAAAGTTCTACTGTGGCAAAGAGCTCAAAAGTCAAATAATTGGCTGGCAAGATGAGCAAGCAGAGGAAGCACAATCAGACCATAGAATCCTTTTGGGGGAACAAAAAGGATCAAAACATAGAATGAGAAGAAATCAACAAAGTCAAAACTCCTGCATCAAAAGCTTCCAAGAAAAATATTAACTGGTTACAAGCCATGGAGGAGCTCAAGAAGGATTTTGAAAATCAAGTAAGGGAAGTGGAGAAAAAATTGGGAAGAGAAATGAGAATGATGTAAGAAAATCACGAAAAGCAAGTCAACAGCCTGCTAAAGACCCAAAAAATTACTGAAGAAAATAACACCTTAAAAATAGACTAAGTGGGGCGGCTAGGTGGCACAGTGAATAGAGCACTGGCCCTGGAGTCAAGAGGACCTGAGTTCAAATCTGGCCTCAGACACTTAACACTAGCTGTGTGACCTTGGGCAAGTCACTTAACCCCAATTGCCCTGCCCTCCCCCTCCAAAAAAAAAAAAAAAGGAAAAAATAGACTAACTCAAATGGCAAAAGAGGCCCAAAAAGCCCATGAGGAGAAGAATGTCTTAAAAAGCCAAATTGCCCAAGTGGAAAAAAGAATTTCAAAAACTCACTGAAGAGAATCATTCCTTCAAAATTAGATTGGAGGAGATGGAAGCTAAGAATCTTGATGTTTTGTTTCTTCGTAAGAATTTTGTGGGGCAGGTAGGTGGCCGCAGTGAGTAAGAGAGCCGGCCGGAGTGGGAGAACCCAGGATTGGTTCTGGCCTCAGATACTTAACACCCACACAAAAATAACTGGCCTGTAACCTTGGGCAAGTTGCTTAAACCCAATTGCTTTTAAAAAAAAAATAATTTTGTTTTGTTTTGTAGTTCTGTAAAATAACACTTTAGGAGTTTGATTGACTTATGCTTCAGCTATGAATAAATTTAGGCAATATTGTTATTTTTATGCATCCTATGCATCTTGGTAGATAGACCCAGATAATTTATGTATTTTGTAGTTATTTTGAAAATAATTTCTATCTTTTCCTCCTATATTTTGTTGGTAATATACAGGAAAGCTAATTATTTTATGGGTATATTTTATATTCTGCTACTTTATTGAAGTTAATTGTTTAAATTAATTTCCATTGAAACTATATGGTTCTCTTAAGTAAACCATCTACAGAAGGGTTAATTTTGTTTCTTTTTTGCCTGTGCTTATTCCATCAATTTGTTTTTTTCTGTCTTATTGTTATAACTAATGGTAAGATAGATGTCACTGCTTTTTTTTTTTTTGGAGGGGCAGGTAGGGTTAAGTGACTTGCCCAAGGTCACACAGCTAGTAAGTGTTAAGTGTCTGAGGCCAGATTTGAACTCAGGTTCTCCTAACTTCAGGGCCAGTGCTCTATTCACTGCACCACCTAGCTGCCCCTGACATCATTGCTTTAACTGGATCTTTTTGGAAGTAGTTATTATTTTTCATATTAAGAAATATTTCTGGGGTGGCTAGGTGGCGCAGTGAATAGAGCGCCGGCCCTGGAATCAGAAGGACCTGAGTTCGGAGCCGGCCTCCGACACTTAATCCGCACAAACAAAAACCTAGCCGTGTAACCTTGGGCAAGTTACTTAACCCCAATTGCCCTAAAGGGGCGGCTAGGTGGCGCAGTGAGTAAGAGCGCCGGCCTCGGAGTTTGGATGACCCGAGATCAGATCCGGCCTCAGAAAATGAGCACCCACGCATAAATAATGACTAGCCGTGTAACCTTGAGCAAGTTACTTAACCCCAATTGCTTAAAAAAAAAAAAAAATTTAAAAAAAAGAAAGAAAGAGAGCTTTCACACCATCAGCCTAAGCAGAAGTCTCTAGTCATCCTTTCTTATAGCACAGTAATTCCAGTACATATATAATTACAGTAATTATGACATTGTAATGGAGTGAAATTACATTACTTTCAGGTACCACAATTCTGTGCCCTTAATCTGAAAAGAATTTATTCAAGGACATTTCCTTCTCTTTCTCCTCATATACCCCATCATGACCAGCAGGCTCTTTCTTATATTCATCATTTACTCAGTCTAATAAATAGTTATTCTCTATTCTTCTTTTGCCTTGGTGGCAGTGTTATCTTGGAATCATGCAAAGACTTTTATTTTTTGCATGTCCCCAGTAATGCCTACTATTTAAGCTTCCCATAGAAAAATGCAATAAATGCTTATGGAATGGCCAACCGATTGTGTTTCACCATTAACAGTGATAAAAGGATGACCAAACATATTGGTTTCTTTGATCCCCTATTGGTGAATAGAGAGCAAGAGTCCAGTGATGGCATTTCACTGAAAATGGTCAGGATGTATATATGGGCTGAGTTTTTATGGCTACATCTGTGTTTAAACTGTATCTGGTGTCATGTTGGGTCTCTAAACAGGAATTTGCACACGCTATCTTTTCCACCTCCATGTTCACTGGTCATTTCACCAGCTAATGACTCTTCCCGAGGTTGTAAAATGTTCGATCCCGTTTCACCAAATTAAACAGAAAATAAATTAAGTGGAAAAGAAGGGTCATGCCCCTCCAAAAAAAACTTGCATAGTAAAATTGTTAACTATCAGCGGGGAGGTGATGGTGTCCTGCAGTCACTAACAACTAATGGGTATATTGGGAATCATGGAACTACAAAATATCACAACCAGAAAGGAATCTCAAAGACCGTTTAGTCCAGCCTCTCCATTTTAATGATAAGGAAAGCGATGCCAAGAGAGAAAGAGAAAGTGACTTGCTTAGGGTCTCACAACTTGTTTTGCTTGAATATAAATCACAAAGACTCTGTAATTAGGCCCAGGCAAAGAATTTCTCCCTCTGCCCTCACTAAGAGCAGCCCCAACTGATAGATGCACACATGCTTTCGTGTCAAGTTAACATTGTTAGTTAACATTAGTTTTTTTGATTATCTTTAGAATAATCATCCAAATGCCATACTTACTCCCTATCACCATGGGACCTTTCTATAATTTATTAAGTCCAGCACTAGGATCCTGTTTGTATTTAATAATACCTAACATTTATAGAGTACTTCAAGGTTTGCAAAGCCCTTCTGCTCTTCAGTCGTTTCTGTCATATCCAACTCGTTGTGACCCCATTTGGTGTTTTCTTGACAAAGGTACTAGAGTGGCTTGCTGTTTCCTTCTCTAACTCATTCTACAGCTGAGTAAACTGAGGCAAGCAAGGTTAAGAGACTTGCCCAGG
This sequence comes from Gymnobelideus leadbeateri, assembly GCA_011680675.1. Lineage (NCBI taxonomy): Eukaryota > Metazoa > Chordata > Mammalia > Diprotodontia > Petauridae > Gymnobelideus > Gymnobelideus leadbeateri. The sequence continues at coordinate 293,302 of WOXC01004008.1, forward strand.
GTCACACAGCTAGTACATGAACCCAAAAAGATGAGTCTTCCTGACTCCAGGCCAGGTACTCTGTGCACCATGGTGCCCCCTAGCTGCCCTACTAATAGCTAATACTAATAGCATTTATAGAGAGAATGATTTAAGGTTTGCAAAGCCCCTTTGCATATGTCATATCATTTTATCTCCACAAGAATTGGGTGCTCTTATAATTTTTCACAGATGAGGAGACTGAGGCTAAGGTTATTTCACTGTTGTTTTTCAGACCATGGAGACAAGTTCATGGAATTTGGAGCAGGAAACAGGCTCTGGAGATGGTTTATTACAAGTCTTATTTCGCAGAGGAGGAACTGACGCCCAGAGAGACAGAGAGTACCCAGGATGGCACAGAGTGTCAGAACTAGAATTAGAACCCAGAGCCTCTGGTTCTGAATCTAGGGGTTTCTGCTGCAGTGTGTCTGACAGAGATGAAATTCTTATTCCTGAAAAGGAGTTAACCCTGCAGATCCTCTTCCATGCCTGGTGGAGGACTTCAGTCTTACAAACATAGGTGCAACTGCTGGGTGGAATAGTGGTTAGAGCTCCTGGCCTGGAGTCAGGAAGACCAGAGCTCATATTCAGCGTCACATGCATGGAGCAAGACTGAGAAAGAAGGGGTCCAGAATAACTGGGGTAGGATGGCAGAAATGTGATATAATTTGTGCAAGCAACTTTTTGATTCTTTCATCAATTAAGGGGGGGAAATCATGTATTAAGCTCCTACTATATGCCACTTTACAAGCATCCCCTTTTATCCCCCCAACAAACATCATAGGAGCCTTCTCTCACCATCATCACCCCTTACCATTGAGGGAACTTAGGCAAAAAGTTAAATGACTTGTCCAGGGTCACACAGCTAGTAAATGTCTGAGGCTGGATTAGAATTCAGGTGTTCCAGACTCCATGCCCAACACTCTATCTTCTTTGCCCCCTAGCTGCTATTAGTGACTGTTCTTTGGATCTAATCTTTCAACCAGTTCTTCCTGGCTTTTCTGTCATCTAGCCCACTCCTTGTCCACAAGGATAACATAAGGTACTTTGTCCAGTGCCTCGGGGAAATTATGGCATATTTCATCCCAATATTCCCTTGATGTAGTCAACTGACTGCAGTATAACAGAAGAAAGAGAAGCCTGGTACAAGATATGGTCTAGGACGACAGGGAAGAAGATGGGAACAGAGTGTAGGGAGCATGGATCAGGAGCAGAGAATTTGTCTGGTCTAGGAAGGTAGAGAAAAATGTATTATCCCTACCAGGGGAAGGGAAACGAGGCTGGGAATCAGACAGTACAGATGAAGCATACCTCTTTAGATGCTGTTGGCCCCAAATTACCTTGTTTATACATTCATGACACCCAAGTGCTATCTAGTTCTTGGTAAATGGAATTTTTCAGATAAAGAAAATTCATCTTTGCAGTTTAAAGATGTCTGATAAATGGTCCATATGCTTCCTTTAGCCACAGGTCTTGGTGTACCCAATTGGAAACTTTTTGTGTGAAATTTCCAGTGGGTTTTCTTTTTTCCTCTCCTTTCCTTTCTTTTTTTTTTCTTTTTCTTTTCTTGGCACACAGTGCAGCAACATCGATCCGATTGGAAGCTGTACTTGTCTATAGGATCAATGATCAGTGAACTAAAAAGTCACTTAGGGGCTGTGACACACACAGCACAGCAAGGATCTATTGTGTCAAGAATCCTTGTTTTATTAACTCTGTAATTACCTGTTCAGCTGAACCAGGGAATTTTATTGCACATTTTCCCTCACCTGAATAAGACCTCTGCACTCCTGCTAGTGCCCTGAGGAACTTCCATTTTTCTCTGCTCCATATCTTTCCTCAGTGCCCTCTGGCTTAGCTGCCATCTGTTTAAGCAAAGAAGTGAGTGGAAAGGAGGCTTTTTAAGAACACAGCTTCCCTTTCTAATCAGTATCACAGTGTTCGCTAACCTGCTCCTCCTCAAGCATGGCTTCTGCTCTCCAGTCTGCTTTCACCTGTAGACATAAGCTCCATCAGGAGGTAGAATGCCTGGGTGGCAGCTTCTCCTGCTGCATGATGATGCTGTCAATTTGGTTTTTTAAGAGAAAAAAATCAGGACAATAGGCAATATGGCATGATATACACTGTATACTAAGGCTAGCAGTTAAATTAGGGTGGGTGGGAAGGGAGAGGAAAAGGCTATATATGAAATAAATCTGCGAAACAAGTATTTATTTCATCTGTTTTTAACAGTGTAGTTGGGCTGAATCAGATTTCTTTATGAGAGTCCCATTAGCATAGAGGACATTGACTAGTTCTCGAATATTTTCCTGATCCCTTTCTGTTCATTGGGAATGTAATAAACCAACAAACCATCTCAGGCTAACTTTAATTAAGGTGCATCACATCTGGTTTCCCTGGCTTCCTTCAAGACCTCTGTTCAAATCCTATGCCCTAAAAGAAGGTAGCTAGGTGCCACACTGGAGAGAGGGCTCTGGCTTAGAGTCACAAAGAACTGAGTTAAAATTTGTTCTCCGATTCTAGCCAGGTAATCCTGGGCAAGTTACTTAACCTGTTTGCCTCAGTTTCCTCATCTGTAAAATGGGATAATAGTACCTCCCTCACAGAGATATTGTGAGGATCAAATGAGATAATATTTGTAAAGCACTTAGCATAGTGTCTGGCACATAGTAGGTATTAAATGCATATTACATATAATAAGTTTATTATTCTATTGCATATTATTATAATATATAATAATGCTTATTATTATAGATAAATGCTTAAATGCTTATTCCCTTCCTTCCCCCTTCTTTCCTGGTGCTTTCTGGAGCTGTTAAATGTCTTCATTTCTCAGAGTACCTTCTATCTACTTTGCATTTTTTAGTTACCTAGCTATTTACATATTAAGCACCTACTGTGCTTAGCACTATGCTAAGATCTGCTAAGAGCAGGAACTTGTTTCTGCCTTTCTTTGAATTCCCAGTTCTTGACACAATGTCTGGTACATAGGAAACATTTAATAAGTAATTCTTTTTTTTCAGAATTTATTTATTTATTTTTATTTTCAACATTCATTTCCACAAGATTTTGAGTTCCAAATTTTCTCCCCATTTCTCCCCTACCCCCCACCCCAAGATGGCAAGCATACTGATTACTCCTTCCCGCCAGTCTGCCCTTTCTATGTCTCCCTATGTTATCTTACCTTACCTCCTTACCTCTTACTTTCTTGTAGGGCAAAATAGATTTCTGTACCCCATTGTTTGTATATATAAGTGATGCTTGACTGATAGAATGAATGATCAGTCATTCCACAAATGCTTATTAAATGCCTGCTGCATGCAAGGCACTGTGCTTGTAGTTTTGTGTGACATCATATATATCATATATATGTGACATCTTAAGATCAGAAATTCTAATTTTGAAAATGAAATTAACCAACTAAAAGTTTTTAGCCTTCTTTATTAATACTGCTTACCACTTTTCTTAGTCAGTCATGTTCACGTCTTCATAATCATATTTGAGGTTTTCTTGGCAGAGCTACTGCCATTTCCTTCTCCAACACGTTTACAGATGAGGAAACTGAGGTCAACAGGGTTAAGTGACTTGCCCAAGATCATACAGCTAGGAAGGGTCTGAGGCCAGATTTAAACTCAGAAAGATGAGTCTTCCTGACTCTATACGCTGTGTCACCTCGCTGCCTCACTACTTACTACAGCTACTACTGTTGAGGATGCCAATACAATTTGACATTGATATAGTGTTTTAGAGTTCACAAAGCACTTTATATATATGTACATTATATCTATATAAAACATATGATGTATATAATTATAATATTATTATATATGTGTATATATACATACATACATGTATTGTATATTGTGTATGTGTGTATGTATATGTGTATGTGTATTCTGACCTTTGAGTCTCACAGTTAATACTGGGAGATGGTTGCTTCAGGTATCGTTTTCCTGTTTAATGGATGAAATGTGCCTGTGCCCACACAATTAGTAAGTGTTGGAGGTAGCATTCAAAATTCAATTCCAGGACGTTTTCTAGTAGAATCATATATTTAGAGTCATAGGAGACACCAGAGGTCATCTGGCCCACCCCCTTTATTTTACATAAGAGAAAATTGACCCAGAGAGGTTAAGTGATTTTCCCAAGGCAACATGGGTGGTAGGTGGCAGAATCAGTATTAGAAGCAAGGTCCTTTAGATTAAAATCCAGTCCTCTCTTTTACATGCTGCCTCTCTGTAATCAAATGTGCCGCATATCAATAATGTTTTAAGTTAGACCTCTCATATCAGAGAGTATTTTAGGAATAGGACACAAATCAATAGCAGGGTTATCTTTTTGAGTGTTTATAACACACTTAATAGGTTCCCTCACTATCTTGAGTTCTCAGGTCACCTCAAAAGGTATTATTTTCATGAATATGACCTACTAATGATTTATCTTAGGGCAATTAAAGCTGATTAAACACTAAGGTTCTCATTCAGAGAATATTTTCTTTAACCTTGCTCAGGCTTTTGACTTTTTCAGTTTTGAATAGCCAAACCAAGTCACAAAATTACCATTTTTACACCATCAGAGGAGATAGAGAGAGTTCCGCTTATAGTATATTATCTCAGCACACTGAACATTCATTGAGCTTTCCCACAATTTCTTTCTCAGTGCTTCCTCCATGATCTGTGTAAATCAGTCCTTTAATATTCAGTGTCCCACTCAAATGCATTGTTGGTGTAGTTGTGAACTGATCCAGCCAGATTAGTGGTCCTTGTTTCTATTTTAGTTTGACACTACTGTTGTGGAGGAACTCAAATAGAAAACAGGGGTCACTGGTCTGTACATAAGAATCCCTTCTAGGTGATGCAGTGGACAGAGGGCCAGGAGTCAGGGAAGACTTATCTTCCTGAGTTCACATCTGGTCTCAGACACATTCTAGCTGTGTGACCTTGAGCAAGTCACATAACCCTGTTTGCCTCAGTTTCCTCATCTGCAAAATGAGCTGGAAAAGGAAATAGCAAACCACTCAGTTCTGCCTGGTCCCTTTCTCCTAGTCCTGCCTTGCTTGGCCAAGCAGAAGTTTTCTCTCTCTTCCATATGAATATTTGAATACTTGAGGATGGAAATCACATAGCACCCCTCCCCCATGTCTAAACATCCCTAGTTCCTTCAGCTAATCCTTATATTAACTGTCCTCTGGTCACTGGTGATCATCCTGGTCACTCTCCTGTAGAGAGTATCCAGTTTGCCAATTTCCCTCCCCAGACATCCAGGATATGACTCCCAGAAATTAATGTAACACTTTAGAAATGCTCTGACCTGAGTAGAGCACAGAAGGACCAGCACTTTCTTCAGGGTACTATGCCTCTCTAAGAGCAGAGTCAGCCAGGTGGTACAGTAAGAACACGGCCTTGGGGGCATAAAGGTGGCGCAATGTCAGAGCACCAGCCCTGAAGTCAGGAGGACCTGAGTTCAAATCCAGCCTCAGACACTTAATACACACACACACACACACACACACACACACACACGCACGCACGCACGCACACAAACTAGTTGTGTGACCTTGGACAAGTCACTTAACCCCAATTGCCCTACCTTCCCCTCTCAAAAAAAATGTTAAAAAAAAAAAAGAGCACAGCCTTGGCGTTAGGAAGACCTGAGTTCCAACCCTGCTTCAGGCATTTACTAGCTGTGGTACCCTGGACATGTCACTTATCCTATCTTAGCCTCAGCTGCCTCATGTGTAAAATGGGTATGATAACAGCTTATGAGGTCATTCTGAGGATCAAGTGAAATAATATATGCACAGCACTTTGCAAACCTGAAAGTGTTATATAAAATGCTACCTCTCCTAAGAAAGAAGATTTGCTATAGGCCTAACAAGGAACATTCTCCTGAACTTAGTCCTATGAACAGGACAAGTGTTTTGTGTTGAATTTTTCCTTGGAAATTCCATTATGTGGCTCAAGATTGTGTGTGTGTGTGTGTGTGTGTGTGTGTGTGTCTCTGCTTTGTCACCTGTTGACTCATGTTGATCTTAAAATCCAATTTTAAAACCTCAGGTCATTTTCACTCAAACTGCTTTCTAGACACAACCATCCCATTCTACGTATGGTCTTTAAACTGAAACAGTAAGACTTTACATCTGTCCCTAATAAATGTCATCATATTTTATTCAGACCATCATTTTAGCCCATCTGTGTCTTTGGGGATCTGTTCTCATCTAGCCTGTCATCTAGCTTGTTAGCTATTCTAGCTTTGGGAGGTAATAGTTGTGAGGTACACTATCTCTGCTTCCATCATGCTCATTGATAATGATGTCGAACCAACCACAGGGTCAGAGAGCAGTCAGTCCTCGTGGCATGCCCCCACAGACCTCACTCTCTTGGTTGATCTTGATCCATTGCAATTTCTACTCTGGACACCTCATTATTTAGCCAGTTCTAAATCTGCCTAACTATTCTGTCTTCTAGCTGACAGGCCTTTCTCTTATCCACAAAGATACCGGAAGAGATTTTTATTAAATGCCCTTCTGATGTTTCTAACTGGAGGATTCAGGGAAAACTTAATGGTTTAAAAAATGGGATTTACTATAAGCCTAACCAAAAACATTCTTCTATTCTTCATTCTGTAAAAGCACTGTTCAGCCAAGAGAGTATTTTGTGTTGAGTTTTACTTGGAAATCTCATTTATACAATTCCACAGGCAGAATTGGTTACTATTTAAAACAAAAAAAAAGTACCATAATAAGAGAAATCCTGTATGTGCTTGTAGACGGAAAGCATTTACTAGCCATATTGTTCTGCAGACAAAGCATAAAAACTCTAAACGCTCCATAAAGAGAGATGACATAATTGTTCTCAGTATTTATATTAGGAGGCAGTCAAAAGAGGCCTGAGTTTGGTGTCAGACACGTCCCAACTTAGCCATTTGATAGGATGGGCTTTGGTTTCCTCATCTGTGAAATGGGAACAACAGTAGCCATGCTGCCTATCTCACAGGATGGTTTTGAAGAAAAAGCTTTTTGTCGAACTTAAATTTCCTTTATACAAATGTGCACCACCATTGCTGGTCTTTCTATTTTGTGTACAAGGCCTGTGATCTTTGTCAAGAATTGCTCTGGACAGCAGCCAGCAAGAAGCATCCACTTCTTGGTGACCCAGGTCGTTATTAGAAATGCCCTAGGAGAAAACTACCTCATTGCCTAGGCTTGATTCTTCACCTTTTTTTCTGTCAGGGACCCCTTCGGCAGTCTTGTAAAACCACTGGACCTCATCTCAGAACCATGTTTTTAAGTAATTGAAAGAAATGCTAAGTTTCACTTAAAGGTTAGTGAATATAGAGATGTACATTTTTTTCCCATCCAAATTCACTGTCATCTCAGTCTCAGTTGTCTGTATTTCCTACCTCAAGGTGCCAGGTCTCTGAATGTCCTTGTCACTGAGTCAACTAATCCCTAATTACCTGTCTCCTGCCACTGGGTGCCCTGGCTCCAATACCCAAATCCTCTTTCCCTCCTATCTCCTTTGCCACATATTTCAAGTGAGCTACAGACAGACTGGATCACTAAGGAAAAGATTACTGACATAACATCCCCAAAGGTAATCAAAAGTTCATCTTTAAAAAAATCTACTTCCAGGCTGGTTGTCTGCCAAATTATTATTATTTTATAGTAATCCGTACTAATTAGGTAAAAGCCCCAGGCAGCCAAGTGGTCCAGTGGTCAGAGTGCAGGGCTCCAAGTCTCAGGAAGACTTGAGTTCAAATGTCACTGTAGCCACTTACAAACCACTTCATAGTTGTGTAACCTTGGGCAAGTCTCTTTACTCTGGGCCTCAGTCACATCACCAGTAATATGAGGATACTAATAACACCTAACTCTCAGAGTTGTTGTGAGGATCCAATGAAGTGACATATGCAAAACACTTTGTCAATCTTAAAGTGGTATATAATGCTAGGTTGTTTGTTTTTTAATCTCACTGTGATCCTTCAGAACCATGGGGTTCCTCCCTCATTCATCCTACCTACCCTGGCTCAAACCTCCTTCCAAGAGCATCCTGACCAGACGTTTTAAGACCTACCTGGCCTATAGCTCATTCATCAGTTTTTGTAATCCCTAACCCGCCCTTGACCAATCAGGAAGCCTTCCAGCCACTGGTAGGCTCATACAGATTTAGAACTGAAAGCATGCAACTTTATTTTACAGATGCAAGCACCAGGGGCAGGTAAGTGGTTCAATGAACTCAGGAAGACTCACCTTCAGATCCAGCCTTAGACACTTACTAGCTGTGTGACCCTGCAATTCACTTAATCCTGTCTGCCTCAGTTTCCTCATCTATAAAAAGCACTGGAGAAGGAAATGACAAACCACTCCTGTACCTCTGCCAAGAAAACCCCAAATGGGGTCACAGAGAGTCGGACCCAACTAAAATGACTGAACAATACATACACTAAGTGGGAGAATGGGGCTTGAACCCAAGTATTTTTACTCCTTAATTCATGTACCTATGTGATCACTCAGGTTCTCCCTCAATTCTGGGGGAAGGGAAGCTCATATTTTTAAAAAATACTATTACCAACCATTTTCCCCATTTTTCAAGAGAAAGGTGCAATTGCATAACCAAAGTTCACAAAAGACCCTCTTTTCTTTGCATGTGTGAGTTATGTTAATTTTACAGTCTCAGGGAGACTGAGACTGGGGAGATTTACGGAGCTGCCTCAGTCTTAGTCAGGTGTGAGGCTCCAGAAAGAAACATTTGCGTACTAAGTAAAACTGAATGACTTTGTAAGACCTCTCGAGGCTCTGATGACGTCTCAGTTATGAGGAGGAACAGCAGTGTTATCCTTGATCTTCCTCTACTTCCTGGAACCATAGAATGTCAGGAATGGACAGGACCTTAGAGATCAGATCAGCCCCATGGAGTGGAGCTGGATTTGGAGTCAGACCAGCTAGGTTCAAGTCCTGTTTCCGACCATGGACATTTCAGTGTGCTTGGGCCTCAGGTGCCTCACCTGTAAAATGAGACAGTTTGACTAAATAGTCTCTAAGACTCTAAATTTCGGATCCTGTGTTCATCTAACCTAGTCTTCTTGTTTTATGGATAAGAAAACTGAGAAAGATGATATGAGGCACCCTAGGGGAAGATCTGGGACTAGAACTGAGACCTCATCTTTTGTGCTCATGTCAGTGTGTGTATTTTATTTCTCTTTCCATCTCTTTATCTTCTTCCATCTTTCTCTCCCCCTTCCCATCCTTTCCTCTCTCACCCTCCCACTCCTTCCCTCTTTCCCTTTTCATCTTCTTCCCTCTCTCCTTCTTTCTTCCTTCTCCTCTTCCCCTTTCTTTCCCTCCATCTCTCCCTTTTCTCCTCCTTTCCCCATATCTTTTCCTCACTCCCTTTCTCTCTTCTCTTCCCTCTCTCCTTCTCCCTTATCATGTCCCTCTCCTTGTCTCTTTCCCATCATCCCTATTCTCTCCCCCTCTCCCTCCCCTTCTTCTTTCCCACTTTTCTCTCTCCTTTTTCTTGCTCTTCCCTTTCTCTCTCCATTTTCCCTCTCATTTTCTCTCCTTTCACATCCTTCTCTTTCTCTCCTTTTCATTCTCTTTCCCTCCTCATTTCCCCTTCCCCCTTTTCCTCTGCCTTCCTTTCTGCTCACTTTACTCCTTGCCTCTCTTTCTCTCTCCCTTTCCCTTTTCCTCCTTCTCTCCCTTCTTCCCTCCCCTTTAGCTCACTTTTGCTCCCTCTTCTCTTTCCTCTTCTTTCCCCTTTCCACTCCTCTCTTTTTCCCCTTCTCTCCTTTCCTTCTCTTTTCACCTCCAGTATTTTATAAGACTAAAGACATACCATTGGTCAAAATCCACCTGACCCAGGGTGAATTAGATCTAGAATTTGACAACACTTTCAAATAGTGTTCAATTTAATTAGTGCTTTCTATGTGCTAGGGCAGCTAGGTGGTGCAGTGGCTAAAGTGCCAAGCCTTTGTCAGGAAGACTTATCTTCCTGAGTCCAAATCTGGCCTCAGATGCTTACCAGCTGTGTGACCCTGGACAAACGACTTAACCTTGTTTGCCTGAGTTTTCATATCTGTCAGATGAGCTGAAGAAGGAAATGACAAAAACTCCAGTATCTTTGCCCAGAAAAACACAACTAGTGTCGTGAAGATTTGGACATGACTGAAAAGGACTCAGTAACAACAGCAACACTATGTCCTAAGGAGGAACAGAATAAAGCATATTGTCAAAGAAGTGTATGATTATTTTTTTAATGAGCTGATTTAAAGAGCAATGACAAGTGCAGGTAGTCCATTGGTATCCCTGAATTAGGAAAAGAAGAAGACACAGTAAAGGCCTACAGATCCCTAGGTGAAGCTCCTATGGTGAACTTAGGAGAAAATGTGGACAAGAACTATCAATCCCCATACCATGCCACCTACATCCTGGCCATGAGCACCATTCCCCTTCCTCCTGTCCTGTTCACCTTTATGTGTTACCTTCCTCCATGAGAATGTAAGCTTCCTGAGAGTAAGGATCATCTTTCTTGCTTGTATTTCTATCCCTGGGACCCAGAGTTAGAGCTTAACAAATGTTTTATCTCTCTATCTAGAATGGGTAGACAAAAATGGACTGTGCTCCACAGTGGAGAGTGTGTGCTAAGATACTGTGTTGGATGTTAAAGACATGCAGGGGGGAAAACCACATGATCCCTGACTCAAGAAAGCTTACGATCTACTGGATTAGGGAAGAAGGGAGGGAAGGAGTAAATAAAATTTCATGTTAACTAATGAGTGAAGAAATTAAGCTGAAAAATGTAAACCCTTCACTTAGGAGGTCATGCCATTAGAGAAACATCACTTCTGTTTCCCACTGCTTCCTTGAAATGTGCCAAGTGTTAGTCCACAGGAAACCTTTTAGATTCCACTGAACTGAAAATGACAGGACTGGTTGGGGATGGGGCAGTGGAGCTCCCTCCTAAATAGGATGGATTTCATTGCTGAATTGTGGATGCAGCACATCAGATGATGAGATGCCCTTCCTTCCATAGGAAATGACAGCCAGTCCTGAACAGCCTCGCCTACTGAGGCCCTGCTGTATACCCTGATGTTTTTATTCTGATTAGGTTTTGGTGCTGCTGAGGTCATTGTGACCCAGACACCCAGTGATCCAGAGACTTTTTTTTATCTACTTCTCAAGTCAAGAGACTGACAGTCATAAAAATGAATGACTCCTTTTTACCTATAAACATTGCCTCATCCCAGAATGAATGGAGGTAGAGAGTTAGCTAAAATGTACATGCAATGGAAAAGATTTGGGAAAGTTTGGGAGCCAGAAAAAGAACAACAAAATTGCATTTGGTCCTTTTTGTGCCAGCATTTTAAGTCCTATTCATTAGCTGTATTACCTGATGGGCATAAACAGACCTTTATTCACCCAGCCACCATGTGTAGACTTCCTAATTCAGGTCCAGAAGAAAAACCTCTACTTCTCCAGGGCAATCAAAAGAAGTAAGAGGAAACCTCTTTGAGTTGCTTAAAATCTAGTTGCAGGGAGTAAAACAGCAAAAGAAAAACACAAATTCATTTCAAGAAACATGTTCGGTGCTGACTATGGACATGTTATATCAGTCTTCTTTGTATATACAAAGAGGAGCAAGGGGGGCGGCTAGGTGGCTCAGTGAGTAAGAGCGCCAGGCTCGGAGTTGGGATGACCTGAGATCAAATCCGGCCTCAGAAAATGAGCACCCACACATAAATAATGACTAGCCGTGTAACCTTGAGCAAGTTACTTAACCCCAATTGCTTTAAAAAAAAAAAAAAGGAGAAGCAAAGAGGAGATGATGTCTTTGAAGCCCTATTTTCGGGGGGCTTAGTTAGAATCTCCTGGGTGGAAGTTGTACACAAAAAACTATGACACAAAGGAGAGGAAGATGAGTGCAAAGGAGAGAGATAAGGTCCTGGCAAAGTGTAATGAAAGATGAGAGAAAAGGTCCCTTTCACTTAGGGAAGAAAGTGTGGGGGGAGGCAAAAGTGGAGGCTTGGGGGACTTCTGAGTTGGACCTCGAATGAAAGTTAAACAGAGGTGGAGGTATGTGTTCTGGGCCCTGGGAAGGTTATGAATAAAGACGCAGAGCTGGGGAGAGAGTACAATAAAAAGGGTAGTTCGGTTTGATGGAATATGAAGGACAGTGCTATGAGATATGAGTGGAAAGGTAAACTAGAACCAGCTCGCAGAAGATCTTGAATGTCAACATCAGGAATTTAGTATTTTTTTGGTAGGTATAACAGGGTTGAGATGGGGGAAAACCCAAAGATTGTGAATAGATAGATGGCATAAACAGAAGTGCCTTAGGAAGATTAACTGGGTAGTGGTGTGAAGGATGAATGGAAAGGGAAAACACTGGAGCTTTTGCCACCTCTTCTTACTTAGGCTATGATAGTAGCCTCCTAACTGCTTTTCTGCCTCCAGCCTATCCCTTCTCCAGACTATTTCTCACACCACTGGGGCTTCATCTGTGTAAATGACTTCTGAATCTATCTACTTGCCGTCTCCACCTCTTCCTAGAGCTCTACCTTCTTATTTCATAGGATCGTGGGAGGACATTAGAGATCATTTAGTATAGGAGTTCATTTAGTATAGGGCTTTTTGTGATGTGGATCCCATTGGCAGCCTAGGGAAGCCTATGAACCCCTTCTCAGAATAAAGTTTTTAAGTGTTTCAAATAAAAGACATAGGATTACCAAGGAAACCAAGTATGTTGAAACATAGGTATCAAAATTGTGTTGGTTTTTTTAAGCAATTGGGTTTAAGTAACTTGCTCAAGGTTACACGGCTAGTCATTATTTATGTGTGGGTGCTCATTTTCTGAGGCCGGATTTGATCTCCGAGGCCAGCACTCTTACTCACTGCGCCACCTAGCCGCCCCTTTTAGGGCAATTGGGGTTAAGTAACTTGCCCAAGGTCACACGGCTAGGTTTTTGTTTGTGTGGGTTAAGTGTCTGAGGCCGGATCCAAACTCAGGTCCTTCTGACTCCAGGGCCGGCGCTCTACTCACTGCGCCACCTAGCCGCCCCATCAAAATTGTTTTTAAAACAAGTTCATAGACCCTGGGCTTAGAGCCCTTGATCTAGTTCAATACTCACACACACACACACACACACACACACACACACACACACACACACACACACGCACTTTACAAAAAAGTATACTAAGTTACTTATGAATGGAAAGAAGGAATGATAACTTTGTTGCATATTTAATAACAACTTTCCTGTATATTAAGAAGGAATAGCTTGTTGTACATAATAGATCTGCAGTTTCAGGTGTAATTCTCTTTTTTTCTATTCCACTTTGTTATGGAAATGCTTGTTTTATTAAGTTCAGAAAAAAAAATTTTTTTCAAAAGACAAGTGGGGAAGAGAATAGAGAGAGAAAAGACTAAGGACAAAACCTTGGAATATCTCCATACTTAAGGGGTGGAAAGAGGCTGGAGAATCAGCAAAGGAGACTGAGGTGGAGCAGCCATGGAGAACCTTCAGAGTACATTTTGATAAAAACCAACACAGGAGAGGGTATCAAAAAGGAGTGATCCGCACTGTCAGCTGCTATAGAGAAGTCAAAGGACAGAAGAAAATGGTCTTTTAATTTAAAAATGAGATCATTAGTGACCCTGGAAAGAGCTGTCTCAGTAGAGTAGTGAGGATACAAACAAGATTACTGTAATTTGAAGAAAGAATGGATTTTGAGAAAGTAGAGGCAGTAAGTGTAGACTACTCTTTATAGAAGTTTGACTGTGAAGAGAAGGAGAAAGAGGAGAGAGAAAATGAGGAGAGAGAGAAAGAGAGGAGAGGAACAGAAAAGAGAGGAGAGAAAAAGAGAGAGAAAGAGAGAAGAGGAGAAGAAAAGAGAGAAAGAAAAAGGAGAGAGAGGAGAGAAGAAGAGAGAGGGACAGAAAAGAGGAGAGGAGAGGAAAAGAGAGAGAAAGAAAAGAAAAGAGAGAAAGAGAGGAGAGGACAGGAAAAGAGAGAAAGAAAAAAGAGGAGAGAGAAAGAGAGGAGAGGAGAGAAGAAGAGAGAGGGACAGAAAAGAGGAGAGGAAAAGAGAAGAGAGGGGAGAAAAGAGAATATAATAGGTGGTAGCAGGGTCAAGAGAAGACTCTTTAGAATAGGTGCCTATCTATCTTTGGACACCAGATTTTACCAAGTGTCAGCCTTAAACTTAGTGAATAAAAGCTGCTAATAAATTTTTATTTTTGGCATACTATGGACAGTCTCAGAATTACAAGTAGCTCATGTCCCCAGAAGCTGTGTTTGAAATTCATAAAACATTTTTCTATTGAAAACGTGTTATAAATGATGGTCAAGATCCCTGGCCAACCCCGGGAAAGTCCATTTACCCATACTGTAACTAACTTGTAATATGTATAGTGTTAGTCTCAGTTCTGTATCCTGGGAGCAGAGGACTTTATGGTACAAGAGGGAAGGAAAAAAGACTGGACTCCTCCTTTTTTCTGTATCTTGGAAAAACCTGGCAAAATTTTAAAACAAGCACCTTCATATCTCTTTTCCATGTGCCTCATGCCCTGCTTCCCTAAGTCTGATTTTGGGGTACCATACAAAGATATACCTAGGTAGTGTAATGTTAATGGAATTTAAGATCTTCCCCCACCCATTAATAGGCTTAGTGTGGAGCTCATTAAGGGAAACTTGCTTAGGGGAGCCTTGCTTGTAGTGAAGGCTTTCACACCTTTTGTTAATTTCTAATTAAGCACTGAGTCACTGGGGGTTGTGATGCCCTCTTTCTCTAAAAAGGGTAAATATACTCAGAGGTTAGCATTTCCCTTTGGGGCTCACTCATTGGAAGAGCGTTCTTGTGATTTAACCAGATGAGACTCTGGGTAGCCATTAAGGAGCCCCTAGGCTTTGAAAAACCCAGACATTGGTGCTTTTCTCTACTAACTTTGTATGTATTCCCTTGGTCAAACAGTTGGATCTGTTGATCTGCGCTAATTTCTCAGACAGTTAGAAGCCCTGTCTGTTGGTCTTTATTTTTCTGCTTGTATTTTCTGTTTGTATTTCCTCTGAAGTTCAGGATGCTGACTTTTCCCATGAACTAGTGAATGCAATTTTAAAAGATTGCTTGGGGGCAGTTAGGTGGCACAGTGAATAGAGCACATCCCTGGAGTCAGGAGGACCTGAGTTCAAATCCATACTCAGACACTTAACACAAAAAACTAGCCATGTGACCTTGGGCAAGTCACTTAACCCCAAGCCCTAGCTCCAAAACAAGCAAAAAAAAAAAAAAGATTGCTGACCCCTTAAACAGCTATCTTTCTTAGTAAAGCAGATCTAAGAACCTGTGCTAGCAGCCATCCTGGGTATGCCAGTGTAGTTGCTGCTACAGGTAGTACAGTGGATAAAATGCTGGGTCTGGAGTCAGGAAGTCCTGAGTTCAAATGTGGCTCAGACACTAGCTGTATGACTCTGAGCAAATCACTTCACCTCTGTCTCAGTTTTCTCCACTATAAAATGGGGATACTAATATAATAGCATCTGTCTGACAGGCATGGTGTAAGGAATAAGATCACATTTGTAAAGCACTTGGCACTGTGCTTTGCCCATACTAGGCATTTAGTAAATATATGTTCATTTCCCCGTCCTCTCCCTCCTCCCAGAGGCGGTTGGGGGGGTGGGACAGCAGTCCTCATAGATTATCTGGCTTTCACTCCTTCCCCCCCCAAAAAAACCTCATTTATTACAAAATGTAGCTCATCTCACACAAACTAATTCCCATTAATGTGTGAATGACTGATGTCCCCTTAGTAGTACTTCTGTATGACAGCCTTCTGAGATAAAAAGAAAAGTCATTTGCTGGTAGTGTGTCTGCATTTTAAAAGATCCTTATTAACACAAATAAACCTATAATTGGTGAGGGTTGTCAGTTTTGAGGAAGGCTATTTTTAGGACATTAGGGACACCAAGTAGACTCCTAACCCTGCCTAGGGCCAATTCCTTCAGCTGAGTTTCCCTAAGCTATTCCTGCCTTTCATAGATTCTTACACTTATGTAGTCTTAGCATCTAAAAAAGCACAACAGTTCCTCTGGAAGCTGTAGGAGCTCTGGACCCTGGAGGGGAGTTTGAGGATGGCATGTGTTTGTACATGGGAGTCATTTGAAAATAAGGTATAAGTCAGGGACTCCTGGTTTCAGATGAATGAGACCTGGGTTAGAACATTGTGTTATATAGATCCCTGGTCTGTAATAGCACATAATGTAACTCTCATTAAGTACATATGCATGTGTGCATACACACACACACACTCACAATCACACATACACATACACACACCCCTCTTTTCCCCAATGACATCAGTGTTCCAACTATAAAAGCCTTCTACTACCCTCAGTGTTATGATCAGCAGCATCCAGGAACCTTGGTTCTTCATTTTAGTTTTCTATTTCTCTTACTATATGTTGGTCCCTCTCTCTCTGTTTCCCTGCCTTTGGAACTCTAGAAGATAATGTCTACTGTTTTGGTTTCTTATGAAAATGTGAAGCATTCCAGCGTCTCCAATATTGTATTAACTCATTATATGACCTTAAGTAATTTCCCCTCCCTAGGCCTCAGTTTCTTCCTCTGTACAATGGGGGCAGAGGGGAGGTTGCTCTCCAAAGTCCCTTGTGGCTGCCACCTTCTACAATTCTGAGAATCTGTGTGAGAGTGGAGAGAGAGAGAAGCCTGCTTGATGTTCTGGAAGGCCTGGCTTAACCTCTCCTAGGTGTTTTTCTAAGACTATAAATCACATAGAAATTGTAGCTCTAAATGGGCAGATTCAGACTTTCCCCCCAAAATAATAATATCTATGATACTGGAAGAATGTATCATTAAAATCATCTACTCTTCTAATCTCCTCTCTCCCCTCTATCTCTATAACTGCCCCTCTCCTACATGACAGAACATTATCGGGTCTCCTCCTGTGTTACGAGTTGTTGTTGAGTTATTATTCAGTTGTGTGCTGCTCTTCATGACCCCATTTGGGGTTTTCTTGGCAAAGATGCTGGAGTGGTTTGTCACTTCCTTCTCCAGCTCATTTTACAGGTGAGGAAACTGAGGCACACAGGGCTAAGTGACTTGTCTAGGATCACATAGCTGGTAAGCATCAAAGGCTAGATTTGAACTCAGAAGAAACATCTTCCCAACTCAAGGCCCAGCACTCTCTCCACTCTGCCACCTCTGAAGGGCATTGTGCTGCCCTTCTGTGGTTCAGTACATAGAATTTAAATCTGAAAGGGAAGGACACTAACTGAGGCTCAGGGAGATGAAGAGACTTACCTAAGGTCACACAGCTAGTAAATAGCAGAAACAGGATTTGTAACAAGGTCCCAGCTTCAAATTCAGGTGATCTTTGCAATGACTCTACAGGGAAACCAAATGACCTCAAGGATAGTAATACCACCAGTAAGACCATAAACTAGAGAATCTGGGATGAAGGGAAGTGATGGTTCATTTTAATAATAGAAGAAAAGAAATGAGCAGATGTTTTTTTTAACTTGATATCACTACTGACTGCAGCTCACAGATATGTTAGTGGGAGAATTCTATTTGTTCTTTCTTTATAGAAGAAATTGGAGTTTAAGGAAGAAAAAGTTCATCTTTTAAGTTATTAATGATGACTATAGGGAGATAATTTGAGTGTCAAACCTCCAGGGCTTATATACAGAGTGCCTCTTAGTACCAAGTGGTGATTCCAAGGGTAAATGCTCATTGTGTCACCTTCGAGCCAAAATCATTGATAAAGTGGCCATGTTGGACATTAAAGAGGGCGTGAGTCTTTAATTAAAATTGATTTTGGAAAGCTTCTCTAATTCCTTTTTCTAATGTGCAACATTATTTTCTGATTATAGAAACTTGAAGTAAAAAACAGGGCAATATTGTGTCAGGAACAAGATTATCTCTAATTGTTTTTTCCCCCCAAAGCCAGAATAGAACCTAATTGCCTACGTATCTGCATTATGCCTCAATTTCATTACCTGTTGGCAAAGTTCTCCTAGTGCTGATCATTTGAAAGTTGAGATTTTCCTAAAGAAAGTGTATGCCTTGAGGTTAGTGCCAATTCTGTCTGTGAACTCCAGGTTCAGTCTGGGGTAGGGAGCAATGTGGATAACAAAACCAGGTGATCTCCTTCCAGGTCTAAATCTTAAAAAAAAAAAAAAAAAAGGAAAGTAATTTCTTGAGCTCTCTTTATCACAGACTTCCTGAGAAAAACTAGAATTTATCTGTTAACATCATCCCCTACTATCTTGTTCTGTGAGCACTCTTTGCTGTGAGCCATGACCATAGTTATATGTGTGTGTGATCCATATCAAATATGTATGTATTATGTATATATGTATATCTGCATGGATGGATAGATAGCCAAACACAGGTAACAAATATTTTATCTTCATATCTGAACATATCTACTTAATTCACCTAAGAATTCCATTTTAGACAATACAAGAGAAAAAAAGAAATTGTTTTAATTCCCAAATTCATACTGGTATCTTAAACAAGGAGAAGGATAGCAGAAAAAGGTACCAAAATGGTGGGGGAAACATTAGATTGTTTTTTCCAACCAGAGACCTGACTTTGGGCACTAACAGTTTCAATACTGTATTTATTGATGTACACTGTATAATTAGTTTCTCGCAGACAGTGGCCATCTGTCTATTCTGATAGCTTAAAAAAATAGCCTTCAATAACCAAGGAACTCCTCCCTTCTGACACAGATGCTCTCTGCCTTTGAAAGCTGAATTGGAAATATGCTGCAGGATATTTGCAGCAGCCAATCATTGACTTCAGGGTCCCCTATGGTTGCTGCTTGTAACATCCACTGCTATTGGTGTGTGCTGGTGATGGAACAGACTGATTTCTTAGATTGTCCCTAAAATAACATCAGCTCACTTACCGCTTAATAACCCCACAGTGGTGTCAGCAAAATCAAGTACTGAGGAGGAAGTAGGGGTAGCATTGGGAGGAAGATGAGTAAATATCCCAAGGGAGGAATTATACTGCAAACAGGCAGCTTTCATAAACAGAAACTGAAGAAAATAGGGTTAAAAGAGAGGGGGGGTAAAAAAAAAAAAAACCCTGAAAACTTGGGTAAATGTGAGAGGATGCAGATGGGAAGGCCTTAATAGAGAAGGGATTTTGGAGCAAGGCCAGCCACATTTTCTACATGCCACAGGAGTCAGGCTTTGCACAGATGGGACTCCCATGTTGTTAGAGAAAAAATCAGGTGAATAGGTTACCGTCCGGGTGCATTCTACCCATCTCTTGCCAGAGTAGAGTTCCTGGGCCATTCATGCTTACTGTATAGCTGTGGCAACTAAAACAAATAAACTGTAAACTGCAGTCTGCTGAATTTCAACCACAGTGTCAATATAGCAAGCTGCTTAAAAAATAATTAAAGGCTTGGTGTGGTTTTTCTGAATACATAGTAACCACATACCAGAGCTTTACCTCCCCTCACTAATAAAGGACCTCTGTTTTTAAGAAGACTGTTCTTTATACAGTCTCCTTTGCTTTCACTGTGAGTTAACTTTTCAATTTAAAACCGATCAGGTCATTTTCCTTTAGCAGACAGCCTGGGATCCATTAAATCTCACAACAATCAAATCCTGTAAAGAGTTTGTATTATTCCAAATAGCAGGAGAGAGCCGAGCCTTTTAACTATCCCTCACTGGAGCTGCTGGCTCACCCCAGTAGAGTCATGTTTTCTAGCAGCGCTCCAGTGGGAGACCTGTTTCTGAGAGTGGCATTTGTGATTCAGTCTTCAGCTCCCCTTGCCAGCTTTGGAAAGTCAAACAGATGTTTCCTCATCTATTGCAGCATAGCTCATCACTCATCCCAAGAGGGAAATTAGAATAGGTTTGGGACAGGCACAGTTCTGTCAGACACAGCCACAAGAAAATGGAGAGGAAGGGCTCGGTGTGTGTGTGTGTGTGTGTGTGTGTGTGTGTGTGTGTGTGTGTGTGTGTTAGATCCAATTATGTGTAAATATGGATGCCTTTTTTTATTTATAGATGGAATGAGTTGCCTATAGAAGAGAAAGTTTAAATCCCTAAAGCCTCATACTTCCCTTTCCTTTCCTCCCACCCCACCTCAAAGTTTAGTATCCCCAGTGAATGTCTTTGGGGCACAACCTCTATGCCATTTAATTTTCCTGTGAATAACTAGATTGTTCTGGACTGTTAACAACAGAGCTCTGCTCCTGCTTCATTTTGCATGAAATAATAAGGCCCAGAATTATGCATTGTATGCACACATCAAACTACACATGTGCGAAAGAAATTAAATGTATTTGAAGATCATATGCCACAGGAATGTAGAGGGGAAGCACACTCATTAAATTAATGACAGAAAAGGGGAGGGTTGTATTGTGGAGAGCAATTCTGTGCTGGGCCCTGGAGGGATCCACAAGATGAGGCCTAATAGGACTGACTCTTCCATTTCTGATTTGTATGATTTGACAAAATAACACTATTACTGGGTTGTTGTTGTTGTCTTAAAGACCAGGAAATGAATGACTTCTAAAAACACAAAAGCTTCATTTTTAACATGTTGTTATGGGTATGCTAAACGTAGCAGCAAAACAGGAAAGTTTCCAGAGGTCTTGCTTCATTTGGATCCAACTTGAGATCCTTAAGTTAGGTTTTATTTTTAAAAATGAAAGAAAGCAGTCTCATCTGTCTTTCCTTCTAGTAAATTCCTGTAGCCCAGTGGCAGGGTCAGGGCTGCTGTAGGTGCTCTGTGTATGTGTTTTTCAGTGTATGTCTCTGTCCCTTCATTTCTTTCTCACTCTCTCCCCCCGCCCATCCTCTCTCTCTTCCTCTTTTACCCCCTCCTACCTCCCCCTCCCTTCTCTCTTACTTCACAAGTAGGCAGAGTGGTGTCTGTGTTTCAGGAAAAGAATGTGTGTTAAAAGAACTAATGGTCTGACTGTCCATCAGACTGGGCAGCAATTGAGGTCATCTGGCGGTCAAAACCAAATAATTTCAGCCTGTTCCTAAAGATCCCTAAGCTGTTGATCTGACGACTGGAGTTCACTGCCTCTTGTTGCTTCTGTATCCTCTGAAACCTAGGAGGGTTTTTTCTAGGATGGGTGGGTGGGGGAAAACAAGAGCAGACATGGTTTCTCCCTAGCAACCGTGTTTACACAGTGTCCACCATTCAGCATCAGCTCAGGTTAGCCTCCACTGAAGGACACAACAGTTAGTGTGCTCACATCTTAATATATTTCTGCTCTCATAGACAATAGGTCAGATTCTAATCTCAGGGCCCACAAAAGTGTTGGGAGAGTTAGAATATTTGAGCTTGTTTGAAGGAAGTATTGTTGAAAGGAAAATGAAAAGTATTTAAGGATAGGGATCGTTTCCTCTGCTTTTATAAACAAATACAGTGTTCTCAATATGAAATGTTGCACAAGCAAATACTTTTAACACTAATACCAAGTTTCCCCAGTCATATAGAACAGATGGGGATGGAAGTGGTTTCAAAGTGCTGACAACTCCATTTTTAATTTTTTGAAAAATCCATAATCCATTAGTCTGGACCACATATGGTTCAAACTCCTGTCCCATTCAGCGTCTCCAGCGCCCCTTTTGTGAATACTGCCTCCTACTGGCTGTTCACAAGACTCGACTTGGCCACCAAGGTTAAATAATAAGCTAAGTCCGTTTTTTAAAATAAATTACATTTTTCTGTAAAAATTTGGTTTTTTCGTATGAGTTTAGATCTTCTCTTGCTAGTCATCTGCCAACTCATTAAATGTATCTGGAAAAGAAGCTGTAGGTGAAACAGTAGTCTTAGTTTGTATATACTTACAGTCAGCTCTCAGCTGTGCCTTTCAAGCTTTTTTTTTTCCTTGTTTCACAGTGTTTTCCAGTGGACAAGCTTGAATTTCATTTCCACTGCTCCTTCCCTCTGACCATTTTCCCAGGGAATTCTTTTTACACAAATGAAATTTACAAACAACCAAGAGGAGGAGGTCAGGAAGCATGGATAATCCCCAATCTGAATAATCAAAGGCCGACTTCTAAAGAGTGCATAATTGAGGGATTTACCACTCTTATTTCAGTGCTGACTCATAAAACATCCTCTCACAAAGTCTGATTTGCTCTGTACAGAATGAAGAATTTAAAATGAGTCATAGAATGTGAACAGCAAATCTCAGTGCATGAGGTTAAGATATTCAGTTGGTTTTAAAAATTGAACATCTCTTTATCTATCAAGCAGAAATACAGTGTGAGACTTTACTATAAAGCATATTAAAATGGCATTTTATGATTTCCCAATACATGTGAGTGACAGAATATTGTTGAATCAAAATAATGTCAACAAGGTGGAGTTAAATTCAGTGAAAACCAGCCACAGCCTAGAAAAACCAATTCTAACAAAAGTTGCATGCTATTTGTATTCTGAAGCAGGGCGCCTGGAGTGTTTTCTGTCATGCTTACAAATGTCTGTCGTATCTCTGTCCTTCAGTTTTAATATCTATCATTTACTGAGTAGCTCTTTCCCTTTGCTCTGTGTATCTGGTAAGAATACTCAGAGTCATATTAGTGTGGTGGGGGACAGAGATGCCATTTTCATTTGGTTCTTGGCCAAACTTAGACAATGAGACTTTCTCCTTGAATCTGCTTTTTCCCCCCTCAACTCCTGAATGTGGGGACTGGCTTGCAGCTGGCAGGTTCTTCTGGGTTCTCCTCTGACAGGAATGTTAGAGGATCTGTCACTTCTTCAAGGCAGCCACACTCCTGTTATTTTTAAATGGTTGTAGCCTTAATGTCTTAACAGATTAAATATTTCTAGCAATTAGAAATCCCATACATCTTTAGCGGCCCAGCAGCTATGTCTCACCAAAATGTGCTTTGTATTTACACAGCCTGAGACTGTGCTTCATGAAGGAGCAGAAGAAAAATGAACATTTCTATTTGCTTTATCTAAGGCTTGGGGGGTGGGTGGGTGGAGAGAAGAGGTTTCCATTCTCATGAGGGTTTTTTTTAAATCTCTCAAGATGTTTGAGAGCTTTTTCAAGTATCCTTCCACTGATGTTTTGCATTCACCACCACCCCTATAAATAGAATACTAGATTTGGAGACAAGACTTGGGTTCAAATATTGGTTCTGCTGCTGTTCCCTTTGTGTCTTTCAGCAAATCCCCTAACTTTTCTCCAAATCTCAAGTCTTTATCTATAGAAAATGAAAGGGGGAGGGATGAATTAGATATTCTCTAAAGTCCCTTTTTAGCTCTTAACCTATAATCCAGTGGTCCTAGGGAATATCTCAGCTGATGATAAATATGCAGGTATCAGCCACCAGCCCTTGTCTACATATTTCAGAAATTTCCTGCAGGGGATCCCAGTGCCCTCTTTCCCTCCACCGTGGTCCTTACATCCTGGACTCCTTTTAGGAGTCCTCTGCCTCCAGCAGCTGCAGCTGGTCTTGTCACATATACCCTGCTGCATAAATAAGAGGTCACCACACCAATGATCATGTTCTCTTGAGGCTGCATTCAACTTCGCCTCCACTCCCAACCCATAGGACTTGTTGGACTGTGCAAGAATAGATGATCAGCCGCATCATTCTCCCTACTGTTGACATCACTTGTTCATTTCACTTGGCTCAGTGGTCTTAGGGGTAGGAGGAGGGGAGGGGTAGGAGTTTCCTGTCCTTTGCCCCTTTCCTCCCACATTAAATGGGGGTGCCACAGCTCCCTGACGCCCCCTACTGTACATGTGTGGAGAGGGTGAATCTGGGAGAGAGTTTTGGCGAAATGTTTTCTCACCCCAGATTTTCCAGGCTTCTCCAGCAGAAAGAACCCAGAGTTCCACAATAGTTACCATCATCTGAGTTCATGCACTCACTGTGGCAGGTGCATTTGGAAGCAATCTACATTGGATTTTTTTTTTGTTAAGAAAATGAAGCAGGGAGGACTGTCTTTAAGAGCTCCTAGTGATTTCCTGTGCTTCATTCTACCCCTCTCCCCAACACCCTCCCCATCCAAACCACCCCCAGCTTCCTTGATCTGTTCTTTCTTCTCTGGGTTTTTAGAATCTGGCATTTCCCTCATCAACCTACATTGACAATACAGCTAAACAAATTGCACTCTCAATTTTAAAGAGAGTGTAGACTTTGCTTTCAGATGGTTTTCTTGGGTCCTGGTGTTCACTGTTGCCTTTGATGTTAGCCAGTGGGTTCGACTAATTAAGTCTAGGAGGAACGTTGATTTTTGAGATAACTGTAGTGTTGGAGAAGCTTTGATCTGCAACTTTTCTTGCTCCTCACATATATCAGCTCCCTTTTTTCTCAGACAGTCCATTTACCTGTCTCTTTATTTCCATGGTGACAGATAGATATCAGTGGTATGTTTTTGGGCTCTCTCCAGCTTCTAATATGATGTCCAAGAGTCAATTCAATTAGGTTGAATTGATAATACAGCTTAGTGACCCTGCTTGTCTTTGCAGGTAAATGTGAAAATTAGATGCATGTAACTTCCAAGTCATTAACCTTGGAAGACAAATTTAAGTGTTAAGTTTAAGTATTTTAAAAAAAATAATATTTCCAGTATTTGTCTAGAATGGAACACACACTGTCTGTGTCTATCTGTCTCTCTCCATTTCTCTGTCTCTTTGTCTCTGTGCCTGTCTCTTTGTCTCTGCTTGTCTCTGTCTCTTTTTCTCTGACAAGATAATATGCCTAGACTAAGTCTGCCATTGTTTTATGGTTTTTTGCTTTACATACTTTTTTATGGATGCCATATTTCTATTTATTATTGAAAACAGGCCCGGCCCTTATGAACTCCTTTGCCTCCCCTATGAATTTGCATTGCAACAGAGGTTTCTTAATGGCTCTTTATAATGTTATCTTAGTAGTTTTCCTGGTATAGATTTCATTTAGCAAATCCCAGGGCCTAGTTCAAACACCCAGTACCTTAGCCTTTAGCTTCTTCCTTTCAGGTTTGTGGGGAAACAACTGTCAAATCCTTTTGCTCTGTTTATTTTAATCATGTAATATCTGCAGATCATGCTCCCGATTGCAAACCTCTTCATTAAAGGCTTGGGAGGATCTAGGTCTCTAAAGACAGATATTTTATTTGCTGGCAACTGGGATCTGATACAGAGAGAAGTTACATTTCAGGCTTTTATTTATTTGAGTATGTTTGTAACTAGTTTTCTAAGGATATTTTCCCCCATTTCCTTTTTACATTTCCAGCTGAGAAATCTCCTCCAGAAATGTCTCCACTGCCACCTACTTGCAGTTTAGAAATTTACACGCACCTGTCTTCTCAAATACTGCTTATTTTTTACAACCAGGGAGGGACCAGTGTTAAAAAGGCTGTAGATGACATGGCGGATTTTTTCTCATGTTTTTAAAGATTTGGGGGTCCATAAAATTGGTAGAAGAATATTCACCGAATGCAAGGCTGTGTTTCTGGATTTTTACTAATGTTCAGGGGGAACTTACCTCTTCTCTCTGAGCGTGGTTATGTATCCTTTCCTGCATATGGATGCAAATTACATAGGTAACAGGCTAAGTGGAAAGACTTGCCTAAATGCTTTATTCATATTTATATTAGGATTATGATGCTGCAGTCATAATCCTTAATAACCTCTTATAAAACGCATTATATAATAGATTCACGATTGTACTGTGGGAAGCTGTTACAAAGAGCACGGTAAAATGCAGACATTTTAAAAGCAACGTATTGCCTATTTCATACAGGGGGTGTGAGTTATCAGACATCTTGTGTACTTGTAATTTCATAAATAATATTAAGGTATGTGCAAATGGCTCTTTAATGCCCAGTGTTATTATATATTCAACGAAGTGACCAGTTCTGGTATAATAATAGATATGAGAGTTTTGAGTTATTTTTCTTCTCATCATCGAAGCAGTGACCACTTTTAGCTTGATTTCATTTCATTGAACATCCCAATAGGTGGGAGCATAAAGATTTGCCATCCTTCTGCATTTTGTTTAATATAGCTTTTTCTAAGTTTTATTCAGCCTTTTAAATATATGTCATCCAGACTTTGAATATTTAACTGGAATTTTTTTTAAAATAATGTTCTGCAAGGAGCCTCCATTTGGAGAAAAAAAATAAGAAGTTTAAACATCAACTAATTTTGCATAAAAATTGAATTATATCCTAAACTTTGCTTCTCTGAATGACTATACATACCCAGCTTTTAAGAATATTTTGAAAAGTATTATGTTTAGACTTTTAGATAAAGTGAACTGCATTATGTTGGCATTATGAATATCTGTGTGTGAACCTACTTGTGCAGATGAGAAATTTGTTTATTCCTTAAATGAGTGCCGATCTAGGATCTCAAAGTATACTGTTATTTCTTTCCTGAAATCATTCAGTGTTATCTAATTTCCCATCTATACAATTTGTCCCTAAGTGACATTTTAAAAGCAGCTGTAACTTTTATGGTTGTTTATGTTCAGTGTCTGTCAAATAGTTGTCTAAGAGAGGGGAGAAATCACGGCTGTGTGTTCTATGGGCAGTGCACAAGTGATACTGTGCTTGTGTTTTTAAACAAGGTCTAGGTGAAATCTGATTCCATTAGTTTTGAGGGTTTTATTTTTTAATGTCATCCAGGGAAATTACAAGACATTTGAGTTTTTAACTACAGGATCAGTAATTGTGTGTGTGTGTGTGTGTGTGTGTGTGTGTGTGTGTGTGTGTGTGTGTGTGAAGGAAATTCCAAAACAGAGTTTTAAAAGTCCTTTGTCATGCTCAGAGAAGGGGCTTTCCAGATCAGAAAATAAACCAACTGCAGGACAGTCCCACTTAGATATATCCTGGATTGCACTGGTTTTGCATGAGTAGGTACTTCCTGTCCTCAAGAAATCAGGTGAGTTCTTAAAGATAACAAAAACTACACTAGAATCCAGGAAAGCTATACCTCTTAGGACCTCTGCAGTGAAGAGAATGTGGGGAGAGAGAGGAGAAGGCACACACCCACTTTGGACCTTGTGGGGGAGTTGCCTGCTTTACAGTCCTACTCAGGCATACACAGACCTCTGAAATTCCACTCTCCAAAGCTCTTTCCACTCCAGAGCAGCCCTGCTGAGAGCAGTGACAATTTACTGCATAAGTGCAGCCCTTTAAACTGACCAAACATCCGGAATTTCCCAGTGTGAAGATGATATAACACCAGCATGTCACATCACTAGGACCTTGTGTTGGCATTCGAAGCCGTGTGACAGTAGGGCCAGGAGATGACTGTCCCGGCTCGATTCCTAGTGCTGGGTCACTTGTCCTCACCCACGTGGACTACAACCAAGCAAATCTCCCTTTGTGAACGATTCAGCCTCTTTCATGCATTCAGGAGATCTATGGACTGCCTCAGAGGCTCCAGCTGTCAGCCCCTTTTCTACTCCAAAAAATGAAGAAGCTCCAGACACCACAGTTATTTAAAAAAGACTGTAATAAGTTATAGTTATGGGTCATAGTGGGTTTTTTTATACTGCTATTACTATTATTATCCTCTACAGCAGTAAAAATTGATTGCTGGCATGAGCAGTGTGAGAGAGTCTCCAATTCAGGCAGCAGGACTGAGTCTCCCATCTTAGGTAGCAAAAAGAGAGGGGAAGAAAAGAGGAATATGCTGCTATCTAACTGTTCCTCTTCCATCATTACATGTCAAGGAATTTTATGCGTATCTGTTTGTGTACGTGTGTAACAGAAAAACAGGGAGGGAGGAAAAAGAGAGAGGAGAGGACTGCAGAAGAGAGAATAAACTTATTGCTTTTATAGGAATTTTATCATAAAAGTGTTTTACATACATGCACAGTGTGTGTGCACAAGCACCTTGTGAAATTGAATGGGCCACATTTTCAAAGTGCCAGGCTCAAAGTGTATGATCATCCATCAGATGGTTGGGTCCCTTTTACTCATATCTGCATTGCTGCCATGATTTCTAGTAATACTATAACTCCACATTTATGATTTGTGTTCATAATAAAATGACCACATACTGCCTTGTGCATATATATTTATGTATATGTATATAAATTATATATATCCATATATTTATTTGCAAGTGCAGATAGATGGGTAGAAGCAGATGTTTCTGTATTTGAGGAGTAAGAGTATCTTAACAGCACAGGCTAGAAGTTAAAATAGAAAGGAAACTGAAAATTCTTTAACGATGACTTAATGCAAGCCATAATTCTTCCATACCTCAGTTTACCATTCTGTAAAATTTTAAAAGTAGTTTTGAAAAGTTAGGATGAAAGTTCCTATTTATAGGCTAAAATATCCATGAGATGCTAGGTTCTCAGTCTAATTATTCTTTGTCCAGAGCCTTGAAAATGAGGATTACCCCAACAACATTGTGTGATATTTTATTTCCCCGTGCCATTCCTGACATTCTCTCTTCTCTCCTTTAAGGGCCCTTCCAGTTCCAACATTCTATATCCTAAGGTCCTTTCTAATTCAGATACTCTGTGCTCTGTGTTCTGAGGTCCTTTCTACCTGTGACATTCTGTGCTCTGTGATGAAAGATCTCTGCCAGTTCTGGCAGTGTATTTTAAGCACTGATTCTTTAATATATTTTCCCTGAACTTAATCAAGCAGTCCTTATACAGCCCTACGAAAAGCCCTCTTGGCTTGAGTAGTTATTTTGTCTGGGTACAGACTCCAAAATGACACCCTTCGTGTATAGTAACTCAAAACACAAGAGAACCAAGGAAGTATGGGGATCAAGTGTCTTGTGATACGGGCACTGTTCCATCTTGTGATATGGGCACCATTCCCTTGGTGTTGAGATATATTTCATAGTCATTAATAATGCATCGTCCGCATACCATTTCTAGAAATATTTTTTATTTATGACTTGGCTCCCTCCATCTGTACCTCCCATTGCCAGAGGAGTCCTCAGGGCCTTCTATCCCATTTCTACCCTCTTTACCGCTCTGTCTCCTATCATGGACAGTGCCTCTTTCTACATAAGAAGGACCGCATGGACACACTGGAGAGCAGATCAGTGCAGCTTTTCTAATGCACCAAAGAGCAAAAAAAAAGACATTCTCTCTTCCGGTTATCTGAGTACATGGCTTCACCGCAGGCTAGCCTGAGGAGCAAGAGAATTGGGGTGCAGATAGAAGTCCAATTCCCTCGTGTTGTGATTACCACAGATAAGCTCACAGCCACTTGACTAAAGGGAACATTGTTATGGAGACGTTGTTATGGAATTATGGAAAGATTATTTATTTTTATGCAAGGACAGAATGTTAAAACATTGTTTTATTGACCAAGTATTTGTATGTGTCAATACTGAATCTTCAGAAGTTAAGACCATTGGAGACAAAATTTGCTGGCTTGTTTAGCAAGGGGTCCACTAACATACATTGTATTTGTAATTACAAACCAAGGATGCAAATTCCAAGTAACTAAAAAAATTAACCTATGTAGTGAATTTGGTGGGGAAAAAATGTTTTTTTTTCATTTTTCAAAAAAATATACCCTTTTGTGTATACACACACACACACACACACATCTGTTCTGGTTAGCTGAAGAATTAGTTTGGGCAGGGAAGGAAATAAAGGAGAGAGTGATGGAAATATAGGATAACTAGTAAATAAGAAAACATGTTAAGTCTGGCTGTTTTGTAACCATGTTTCTATTGATTGGAAAACCTACCATTGAAGAAACCTCATTGCCTTTGCTCTTTTTCTTGGTGAGAATGAAACAAGAAAGAAAAAGCCTGTGAGTCAGTGTTATAAGCAGACCATGTGGCTGTTTAGCAAATAGTAGGATGTCAATTTGATTTCATTTATACAATTTATTTTATTGAGAAATATGGGATATAATAGGTTTCTAAAATAAATGTTATGACATTTTCTCTTAGGGTGGGCAAATGGCATTTCTCATGAGCAAATGCTGCAGTTCTCTTAGAGGGCAAAGCCATGAGGATTGATGTTGCAAACCTTTTAAGTAACTCTTATGGTGATGATGGGGAGACAAAAATCAGACAATAATACTTGAGCGATTCTTTTAAAAATCAAAATAAAAAACATATGTTCTTGAATTAAAACTCTGCTAATAAAAATTAGGAAAGTTTTAAGCTACAATTTTTTCAACAGACTGTGAGATATGTTATATGCTTGGGCAGTATGGACATGGTCCTTTTTTTTCCCCAGGAAAATCATTTTGAATGTAATAATTACCTCATACTCATAAGATACCTCAGAGGGAAAACCCCGGCTTTATCTCTTACTGCATCCATGAACCTAGGCACATTTCTGCCTAAGAGGCAGATGAATATGTATTTGTATACATTTATTTTTGCACATTGGCTGATATGTATTAGTACAGAATGGAAAGAAGGCCATTTCCATGTGTCTAAGAACAACGCACTTCTGTGTAGATGGTGAGCCTCCAGAAAGCAGTGCAGGCCATCTCTAATGAGTGTGAATAAAAGGCTGCACTCTCCACTATGAGGCATAATTCTGATTTAAACCCCAGTCATTTTGTCTGGCTTTAATTGTAATTATATTCTGTTAATTAAAAACAGGAGAAGCCCAAGAAGGGATGTTAGACTCTTGTCTTTATTTCTGCAAAGATGAAGCTTTTTGCTCTTTTTCTCTCTTGGTCCCCTCCATCTCTCCAGCTGATGACGTCTGAGCTATTGAGAGGGGAGGGCTCATCCAACCTAGGGGGGTGGAGCTTCTGATTCATTTCAATGTGGAAAGAAGTTCCTTGAAATGAAATTCTCTTGCAAACAGCCATTGAGAGTAATCCTAAAAGGTTGCAGGAAATGGGCGGGGGGGTCCTGTGAGGTGGAGTAAGGAACAAAACAAAAACCCAGGCTTTGGAGGGTAATAAAATCCTGTCCCCAGGAGGTCATATTCAGATGGCCAGTCAGTCCATGGTGGATGGTGTTAGAATTGTACTTGCTTGCTACAGAGAAGTTCACAATCTAATTGCTTTGGGTTTCTGTAATTTGTTTAATGGTATTCCTAAATGGCAGAAGCATAGGGGTAATCGATATTGATGCTTTCAGTCCTTGTCACTTCAAAGAGGGCATAAACACCACATTTAAGTGAATCTGATCTTCTTCCAAGAAAAGTCATTGAAGTAACTTAATGACTTTTGTTCAACATCTAGCCTGCTGTTAGCAATCTACAAAATAATATGTTGATTACCTATTAATAGAAACAAGTAATAAATAACATAGTCTTATATCAAATTGCTATGGCTGCATATATGTATCTGGGCATGAATGGGTGCATATTTCTATCCTTCAACTCTTTGGGTGTCTCCTGTTTCGCATGCGATTTGAGTCCATGCTCTGTTGCCTAGGCACAAGTTTGATATAGAGTACCAAGAAGCAGATTTAAAATTCTAAAAGCGTTCATGTATTAGGCTGCAGGCGTGAGTTAGTGGTTGCAGTCAGTATGTTCAGTACCAGTAAATGGCAATTAATAATGTGCAGATCTTGTATTTCCACTCCAGCCCTTCATCCTGGGAGGGTAAGTTACTTTATATGTTGTCACATCATGAACTGGAAGGGGGGGAGTGTGGGAGAAGAGAAAAGAAAAGAAAACATTTCCTGAAAGAAGTTTCTGTTACCAAAAGTTTTCCTAGTGTTATTTTTATAGCCGAGTGAGAGAGAATTTACAGGGAGCTGAAATCATTGAAGCTAATTAGTTGAATGGCCCTATTATTTATCCAGGGACACGTAGTACAATAATTGCTATTGCAGGTTTGAAGCATCTCAGGGATATTAATTCCAGAGCTTTCATGTCATCTCAGTACAGTAAAACTTCCTAATGGCACCCTGAAGGTGCATAATCTCATTTTAAAACTACTTTTTCTTCTTTTTTTCTGGAGGAACTGGCAGAATCTCCTTCCATAAAAGCTGAAAAGGGGGAAGAACTCATAATATTTTCCTCATAAGAAAGCAGTTATATTTTCTTATTATTTTTTCACTGCATGACCTTTCTTACCTTCTGATGATGGGTTTGCCAGGGCACTTTATCAAAAGTTTATCTGAACTCTGCTCTTTTGCCTCCCTTTGCTGGCAGCCAGACCTGCTCCTTGATCTCTCAGTGGGAGAAAGCCAAGCAAAGAGTGGGGGGTGGTATCGGTTGTGGTCCTCCTTTCCCTAGCTCATTTGAAAAGAGAAGAGGAAGTCACTTGACATCATTATAGTCGTTAAAGAACACAGCAGGGTCCAGGTTAGGTGGGTAAATATAACTACCTACGTCTGAGAGGAGTCCCATGTAACCACCTTAGCCCATCCCTAATTTGGGTCCCCTTAGAGAAAACAACAACTCTAATATGAGCACCATAAAATCGCACTGAGAAATGCCACTTGTGTAATTTTAGAGGGAAATGAAGTCGTTGCTCATGAAATTACTAGCACTGTCTTGAGTCAGGGATAGTGTTCGTTGCTTGGCAATCATCCCAAATTCAGCTCTCTCTCTCTTTTTTTTAATCTCAATTTTTATATTCAGTATCCCCTCCTACCTTTCTTTGGCTTTTTCATTTTTGGTCTTCCCACTGTGCTTAGCCTGTGGACCCAAGTTCCTCTCCAGAAAAATGATTCTGCCATTTAAGCCATGATACTGAGAATCACAGAATCAAGAGACCAGAGGGGAGCTTCAGAAGCCATTTCATTCACCCCCTTACTTGCCCCCAGGCTGGGACTGCACATTTCTGCCCTTGTCTTGAAAATCCCCAAAGACAGAGATTCCACAAACTTGGTATAATGCCTTCTAGCGGCAAAGCGTCCACACTGTCAGGGAATTCTATCTTAAATGTGATTTAAGACCCTTCATGCTGCAATTCTTCACCCTGAGAATGGCTACCCTGCTAAACAGTGATGGTATGTTCCCACTGGGTTGAGAATGATTCCACCCAACACTGAGGCTTGAACAGAGGTTTTAATCAAGGTTTCAAGAAATGGAAAAGCAAATACTTCTCCCCATGCCATTAAACCTAAGCAGATTTCCATGATCCTTACCAACAACAGCACTACAAAGACCTCCAGGAAACAGCTACAATGAAGGAAAACTTGACTTCAGTCCAGTATGTAAAATGATTCCCTTCTATTATTGGCTGTACTTTTATGTAGAATGTTCTATCTGATGCCACTCCAACACCCCCACCCCCAACAAACATCCACAGTTGTAGTGGTGAAGACGCCATCACTGCAGTAGGAATACTTGGTTATATGAAGGGGTTTTCTCAGCTCCTTTTGAATCTAATTGGTACTTTCTCTAAACAGCTAGCAGGAGACCTATTCATTCAAGTCTTAAAGGGGGAGAAGATCCTAAAACACTAGTGCTCTGACTTTCTTCTTTCTCCCAACTCCCCCCTCACTATCCCTTCCACAAATTAGCAAGAGAGGTAGTAGAGAAATGGAGAAAAAGCATAAGGTTAGGGGTTAGAAAACCAGTTTGTAATCCCAGCTCTGTGGTTAAACTAGATTATGACTTTGGACAGGTCATTTCACTGCTCTGGACTTCCGTTTCCTCGTCTATAAAATGAGATGGTTAAATCAAAATTACTTCGAAGGTCCTCCCAGTTCTAAAATTCATACATTCACTGTATTATAGCAGTATTACCCAATAGTATAAACAAAAGAACATTTTTCACCTTCTGAATCCTGATAATTATTTTAGTGGAACAGTAGAGATACACATAGGTAAATAGAGGGAAAGTTATAATTAGCACATGCCTCACAACAGATCTGAGACCAAACATCCTGACTGTAATCTAGAATCCAGTTATTCACACCTAAAGTCAACACCACCATTACTTCTACTACTAATAATAATAGCTAGCACTTCTTTAGCTCTATTCGGTTTTGCAAAATGCTTTACAAATAGTATCTCATTTTATCCCCACAGCAGTGGGTGACAAATGCTTTTATTATACCTATTTTACAAATAAGGGACCTGAGGCTAATGACTTACCCAGCTAATAAGTGTCTGAGGACAGATTTGAACTCAGGTCTTCCTGACTCCAGGTCCTGTGCACTTAGTCACTGTTCAGCCTACCTGCCTCAAACAATGACAAACAAGCATCTGTTAAAGGAACTTACCCAGTGCCATCATCCAATGGGAATGATAATAATAACATACAAAGTTTGTGTAGTCTATTACATACAATATCTCATTTGATCCCTACAACAACCTTGTAGGATTGGGTCTGTTATTTTCCTCATTAGTTGAGGTACCTGATTCAGAGAGGTTAAGCACCTTGTCCAGGGTTACACAGCTATCTAAATAGATTTTAAACTCAGGTCTTCCTGATTTCAGGTCCAGCACTCTTATCTATTATACTACACTGGAAATCATTGTCAAAACTACGATTAGGATTCAAGAAGCTTGGCTCCTGGTCCTCCATCCAGAAAACTAGATGGTCCCTTCACCTGTTCCCCCTCCCCCCACCTCTGTCTCCGGCTCTCTCTCTGTCTCTCTCGCTCTCTCTTTCCTTCTATCCCTCATACATATATTATTTACTCCAGAGTCTGTACTAACCCTTTGGGGGCTGTTAGAATCTATTTTATAGTTTGTTGGTCACTGACCTGATAACTCATAATCGCTCAGAAAGAATCATCACAATTTTATCAGGTAAGTGCAGCTGTTCTGCAGTCCCAGTCAATTCTTGTGCTTAAAATCTGTGTGGGGTTTTTCCCCCTCCAGGAGATAGGTTGAAAGGGTGATTTATGCATGAATGGGGAAATGGGCTATTCTTGTTTTGTAAATTAGCAAAAGCAGTTCAAAAGGCAAAAATTAACAGCTGTGGGGAGGAAGAATCAAAGACTGAGAATTCCAGAATATTGTGTATTAGCCCCCATTTCTTGGTTATATGAAGGAAAAGTCATTCCGTGTTCTCCGTGCCTCAGTTTCCCAAAAGTGCTATGATGCTGAAGCATAGGGATAAGGGATATATAGTTAGGAGTCATATTTTAGTGTGAAGGCAAACACATACAGAATTCCATGTCCTAAACAACTTCTATAGCTGAAATGCCTTTGAAAGCTACCTTTCTTGAATATCAAAAAGCCTCTCCTCTTAGATCTCTAATCTGTGCTATTACTTTTTTTGCACCAAAATGAACCCATAAAAGACGCGTGAAGATAAATGAAAATCTCCTCCCAGGCCAAGCCCTTCCATCTACAGAGATTTTCCCCCCTCTTCTTTTTGTTCCAACTAAGTTATAAACTTCTGACAACAAGGCTTTGTAATGAAAATGCCGACAGACCCTTAACTATAACAATTTGAATGGCTCCACTTTCACTTTAACTTGATTTAAATGAAAAGAATGTGGAATAAAAGAGGGTATACATTTGGAGGTGATTCCATATACTCGGTTTTAACCAACAGTCTTTATAACTGTTCATTAAGAAACTCCACTAGGCATGTTTCCTGCTGCAGAGGAGATTTTAACGGAAGAAATAAAGCTGTGAAGATTCCGTTTTCACTTTGTTTCTCGTAAAGACAGTCAGGATCCAACATAAACAACAATTTACACCCAGCATTTATTCTGGAAATTACAGTATCGTGCAGTTAACGCACGCAGATAAATAATGTTTTATGGGATTCCGTGGAGTCCTTTCAGGGTAGCGGATGCTTAACCGAATTAAAGGATTTGGAGAACTCAGAGCTCCCGTTTTTAAACAGGTTTAAACAGTTAATATTGCAAAGCACAAGCTGAGAGAGGCTGGCCCAAATATATTTTTAATGCGCAGATATTTTATTTTCATGTGTTGCCATTTTGTTTTTATTACTAGTTGGCAACTTCAGTTTAAACCAAGTTACTTGTCTCCTAGGCCATCTCCCCCAGGTCCTCGCTTTATGGTGGGATCTCTTAATCCTCTGCTTAATTCTCTTTAATGTCTGCAGGTGTAAAAGCATTGAAAATGGGATCTGTGACTTCACGCTAAGGGGATTTATAAAGTTAAACAATTAAGAATGATTTCAAATTACTGACCAAGAAAAACTTTTTCCAAAAAAAGACGATTTCAAGTAGATGATGTTTTTATTTATTAGTAAGAATTATTTAGAATATCACGTCTTCACAAGACCTAGAAAGAAAGATTATCCCTCCTCCTCCAAGTCAATATAGATTATAATATTTTGCAGTTTCTTCCACATAAACCCCTTTGTAAAATTGCAATGAATAAAAATAGATTTAAATAATAGGAAAAGAAATTGAGTTATGCATATGTGAGAAAACAAAGGAGATATTTAAATGGGAGACAATCTGCAAAGCAAAGAAATATAGAAGAGACTTCCCTGGATTAAAAATACATACATACGTATATAGATACATACATTTCGGCAATGGCAAGGAAGAGGGGAGTGAGAAGAAAAAAAAGATGGGGGGGAGAGGGAGAAAGATGGAGATGGAGACAGAGACAGAGAGAGAGAGAGAGAGAGAGAGAGAGAGAGAGAGAGAGAGAGAGAGAGAGAGAGAAACACACACAGAGACAGACGGTGATAGAAACAGACAGAGAAACAGAGACTTCTGTCCTCCTGCTAGAGTTAAACCACAAAGCTACAAAGATGAAGCCTTTCCAGATTTTCCCTTTCATGAGCAAGCCTTCTCACCAGCTGTAACATAGTCCAAAGAAGCAACTCCAAAATTTTCTGCATCCTCATCTGTTCCGTTTATTCTCAGGGTAGTTGGGGGGTGGGGAGAAGAGGCGGAGGTGAGGAGAAGGGTGGAAAGGGTATCTTATATCATCGCAGTGTTAGTCTAACTGTGGTTAAGGTTAAGTTGCCATTTCTAGTCTAAATCACTTTTTTAGGCATTTGAAACTTGACCTTTTAAATTCTAATGGGACTGAAACTGAGAGAGCTAGGCAAAGCTAGAGTGTGATTACACATATAGAAAGCCATTAAAAACGTGCTGTGGGGGCCAACTCAACAGTCCAATTATACTTGAGCTGATATACCATCTTCTTCTCTGAGGATCTCAAAGCATTTGTACCCCTTAATTAAATTTGCTTGTAAACACAAGGGTAATATTACCCATGGTGATGTTAATCCACTTACTATTCTATTGATAAATACCAATGAGAGCAATGATTTAATTTTTTTTAGAGCCATCGTGGTACAAGTGGTAAAGGTACTTGATTTGAAGTCAGTAGGTCTAGGATCAAATTCTAGGTTGGCTACTTATTCGCTATATGGCCATGGGATGCACTGGACCTCAGTTTCCTCAACCATAAAATAAAGGGATCAGACACTAGAGTCCCTTCCAGGGCTAAATTGATGATCCTATGATTTTTTTTTTTTGTGAACCCCAACCACCTACATACTACATACAACCACTCTGCATACCCTTTTCAACTCAAAAACCTTAAATCTGTACCTGATTACACCAGCCCAC
This sequence comes from Gymnobelideus leadbeateri, assembly GCA_011680675.1. Lineage (NCBI taxonomy): Eukaryota > Metazoa > Chordata > Mammalia > Diprotodontia > Petauridae > Gymnobelideus > Gymnobelideus leadbeateri. The sequence continues at coordinate 330,717 of WOXC01004008.1, forward strand.
ATGACCTTGTTCTCCTTTAATAATACTATTTTAAATATATTGGAGAGCTTTGCATCTAGTAGGTAATAAATAAATGTTTGTTGACTGACTGATCCGAACTGAGAAGTAGGAGAGTTGCCTCACTTCTGTGTTTGCTATACTTAAAAATGCCAAGAGCCCAATAGAATGAGCATCAATACCATCCATACTTGTGCTCAACAAGATGTTGGGGGGTTGTTTTTGTTTTTTGAGCCAGATAATAGATTCAGAGCTGGAAGAAACCTCAGAGGTCATTGCATCCATCCTCCTGTTTTACAGTTGAGGAAACTGAACCTTAGAGAGGTTAGGATTATCATTCTGATCTTTGTGCCAGGAATTGTGCTTCTGATCTTTGAAAAGAAAGGCAGTATAATGTAAGAAGATAGTGTTGGACTAGTGGCCAGGAAGGCATGGGTTCAAATCAAAACCTCAGATTACCCACTGACTCTACGACCCTGGTCAAGGCACTTAACCTCTCTGAGCCTCAGGCTCCTCTTCTATAAGATGGTGAGGGGAAAGAGTAGTGATATCACCTGTCCATCAGTGTTGTTCAGCAGAAGAGAAGGTGCTCTTCTCCATTGGTAAAGGAAGTTCTTCACTGGGAGTCTCCTGCACTGATGAACTCTCGGGTCCAATTAAAAACCATTAGAGATGCAGTGAGGCTCAAATGAGATAATTTATATGAAATACTGTATTAATGAGCTGTTGTTTATTACTTTTTGATTATGCCCTGGCTGAAGCTCATGAAAGGAGATTGGAAACATATTTTGTTTCATTGTAGTGGTAGTGGTAGTTGTTATAGTAAGAGTAGGAGGAAGAGGAGGAAGAGGAGGAAGACAAGGATAAGGAAGACACAAAAGACATCGAGAAGGAAAAAAGGAAATGGAGGAAGAGCCATATTTATGAAATCCATGTTAATCTCTACCGCTAGGTGGCTCAGTGGATAGAACACCAGGCCTAGAATCAGGAAGACCTGAGTTCAAATCTGACCTCAGACACTAACTATATGACCTTGAACAAATCACTTCACCCCATTTCCTCATCTGTCAAATGATCTGGAAAACGAAATGACAAACCACTTCAGTTTTCCAAGAAAACCCCAAAGGGGGTCACAAAGAGTCAGACAAGACAGAATAAAAACAAAATAAATAAATATATATATATATAAATATAATATATATATAAATATAAAAAATATATATAAAAATAAAAAAACAAAATAAAAACAGTTCTTACATTAAACCACCCCTCCCCACCCATTAGCCCTTCCACCTCCACCCACCCTCACCCTTGGTAAAATAAGGGTAAAATAAGAAAATATGCATAAAGATGCTTTAGGAAGTGGAAACTATTAAACTAATGCTTGGAGTTCATGGGATCATAGGTTGAGAGCTAAAAGGAAATGTAGTGGCCATCCAATCCAATCCATTCATTTTACAGGTAAGGACCTAGGCCAAAAAACTTAAGTGGCTTGCCCAGGGTGACTCATACAGCTAGTGTCTCAGGTGGGGTTTGAACCTGGACACCTGATTCCAAGTTCACTGGGATGCTACTATGTCACAATGCCTCCATATGGTCACAGTCATAATTCCCCCCAGCTGTAAATGTATGGTAGAATGGTACTTGACCAGCACTATTGCTTTGCCTTGCCTTGAATAAGACTTCTAAGGAGGAGGGAAGAGGGAAATAACTGAATTGGAACCATTGGATAAAGAAGTCAAGAGGTAGATGGAAAGAATTCAAATACAAGCATTTATTCACTAAATACAAATACATACTGTGTTCAGAAATAGATTAGAGAGCTATACTAGAAGTCTCCTTCAAGAGGATTGTAAATTATAGAGAAAAATAATATATGCCCACAGATATGATACAAATTAGAATATATAAACACTGTGCTTGCATGTAAAAGAATCATCACCATCATTCCATACCCAGCTCTACTCAAGGTTGGCAGCTTTCTTCAAATAAGTTCTCCTCACTCTCATGCTTTGTCACCCCAGCATCTCTGCCAGATGCATCACCTTCTTGTAGGTGATCATGCTGTTTAGCTTTTGAGTTCTTTCATGTGTGTATCTTTTATCTCCCCAATTGGACTGTAAAGATCCTAGGAGGTAGGGGCAGTTTCTTCCATGACGTTTGTAAACCCTATTCTCATAGGACTTAGCATGGAAGATGCTCCATCACTGTTTGCAGAATGAATAACCTCTGCTGCTTCAGTCTCACTTACTAAACAAATGAACATAATTAAAATTATTTTGGATAAATATGATAAAGATCTTCCTAACAGACAGGGGTGTGAAAACAAAGGAAGATCATAAGGAAGACTTGGAATATCTCTGTTCTTCAATTTTCATTTATCCATTCTTTATTGAATGTTCATTATGAGCAGAGCACCACTGTTAAGCATTCTCAAGGATACAGAAATAAGTAAGACAAAATTCCTACCTTCAAGGAGCCCATAGGACATATATAGAAATAATTATATGACTGAACAAAATTATGGTAAATTATTGTGATAGAATACTGTTGCGCTATAAGAAGTGATAAAGGGGATGGCAAAACCTGAGAAGGTTTATATGAGCTGATGCAAAGTGAAGTGAGCAGAACCAGAAAAACACTGTACACAGTAAAAGCAATATTGTAACAGTAATCAGCTGTGAAAGGCTTAGTAACTCTAATCTATACAGTGATCCACCACAACTCCAAAGGACTCATAAAAACTAATATCCATCTCCACATAGAAAACTAATGGATTCTGAATGCAGATTGACATTTTTTTCCTCTCTATTTTTCTTGTGTATTCCCCCCTACAGCATGGCTTATGTGGAAATGTGTTTTGCATGACTTCATAATATATGGTTATCATTTTTCTTTAATTCTCAGTGAATGGGGGAAGGAGTGAAGGGACAGAGAGAATTTGGAACTAAAAATAAAAATGAAATTTTAAAAAATAACTAAAAGACAGAATATGTGACAAATATTATGAGAAAGCTACATCCTCAGTGCTATTGAAAATTTGGAGGAGGGAGAGACACCTGTAGTGATCAAAAAGGGCTTCCTGGGAAGGAGGCATTTGGACTGGGCCTTGAAGGATGGATAGAATTTTAATAGGCCCTGATGACAGAACAGGGAGGCAATAGTATGAGCAAAAGTGCAGAGGCCAAAGAATGCCATGCATGTTTGAGAAATACCAGGTGTCTAGAGCATCGGTGAGAACCTGCAGCCCTGAAGGCACATGGGACCTTCTAGGTCCTCAGGTGTGACCTTTTGACTGAGTCCAAGTTTTACAAAATAAATCCTTTTATTAAGAGGATTTGGTCAGTGAAGTTTGGATTCAGTCAAAGGGCTGCACTTGAGTATCTAGGAGGCCACAGGTTCCCCATCCCTGGCTCTGGAGCATAGCTGTATGAGGTGGGGCGCTATAGGAAGAAAAGAATGAGAAGAGCCAAATCTAATTCTAGATCCTGAAGAGCTTTGAATGACAGACTAAGAAATTCAAGCTTTATTTGCCCTTAGTGAAAAAATCTTTATGAATATGATAAATGTCCATTACTCTGGCATGGCTAAGGTACAGAGTAGATGATTCAATAATTTCTTTAGATCTCTTCCAATACTGGGGATCTATAGGGAGTTTTGAGACATTTAGATCAATACCTCAAGGGTCTGTGATTTAATTCATGTGAGTACCCCATCCACTAATAAAGATGGTGTTTCCAGCTCCATGCCTTAATACATTGCCATCGTGAATTACTCTGGCTAAAAAAAAAAGTCATTATCTGTGCGGCCAGGCCTCTGAGATTGTGCCTTTTTCTGTTCTTAGCTTACCTGGTCCTCAAATAACAGATATACCAGTCCTTCGCCAGACCTTTCTAATTTCAAAGGACCTTCCTGGGCTTATATACTGCTGCCATTTCCTTCGAGAATTCAAAGTTATCAATATGAGGTATCAGTGTAATGGAAAGTTGAAGTCCCTTTAAGGTATCATAGCATTTAAAAATTTAATGAGTGTGTTTGTCTAATTTGTATAAAATATGAATTCCTCTCTCTGGCATTTAAAGCCCCTTCACCATCTGTTTCAGCCTACCTTTCCAGCCTTATTATATGTTACTCCCCTTGACACACACTCTATTTCCCAAATGGCCCACTTACTGTTTGTTCCCAATATAACTCCCATCTCCCACCTCAATGGCTTTGCCATGGCTGTTTGCCATGCCTGAAATATAGTTCCTTCTCACTTCCTCGTCTTAGAATCCCTAGCTTCCTTCAGAGTTCTGCTCAACAGCTAGCTCCTTCTGATGCTTATCTAATCCAGTCACCCCACCCCACCCCATTACCAGTTCACTCCCCCAATTGCTTTTCTGCTTACTCTGTCTATATTTATTTGTGTTTTCATCCTTTGCACATCCTACCCACATTAGAATAAAATCTCTTTGAAGCCAGAGGCTGCTTTGTTTGTCTTTCTATCCTTAGCACCAAGCATAGTGCCTGGAACATGGAGCACTTAATGAATAGTAACCGAATATATAGAATGAATGAATGATGTCCCCTAATGAGCATTGAATCCACTAACTTCTGCACTGTCTTCCTATCATCCTGAAATATGAAGAACAATTTCCTATGTTGTAGTTTCTGTAAAATAAAGGTATTGTGAGCTCTCCATTCACCCCTCTCCCTTTAAATCAGGGTATGGACCAAAAATAATACACATAAAAGCAGAGGTCAGGGTTGGGTGTAATAAAACTAGTACAGAGAATCCATTCTCAAGGCTTAATGAAGGCGCTTTCACCCAATCGCCGTCAGAACAAGAAGCTACTTGTTCTAATCAATGTCAGCCTGTCACTACCATTATTATTTAAGAAGTTTTAACCGCTTTGTCAGAGTTGGTTCCTTAAAGCATGGCCTTTTACCAGTCAGCAGCCTAAGTTGTAAAAATCCAATGAGAAGGACGTATGTAAAACCTGAAAGTTTTCTCGAAATGTCATCTGTAGCTATTATTGTTTGTTCCGTTCATTCATTTATTCAAAACACACACACACACACACACACACACACACACACACACACGCACATACATTTAGAATCTACCATGTTTTAGGCACTGTGTTGCTCGTGGGAACACAAAGAGTCCCTACCCTCACAGAGCTTACCGTCTATAAAAGCTAGGATTAGGAAGGGAGACAACATGAATGCAGAAATGCAAAATAAATCCAAGAAAAAGCAAAGCACAATGAAAGGGACAGATTAGAAGAGGCCCCATTTGATCTGGGGGCTTCTGAGAGTCAGAGATAAAGAGGTATTTTAGGCTTGGAGGACAGCCAATACAAAGGTACAGACTCCAGGCACAGGCTGTCACAAGGGTAGGGAACAGCCTAGAGGCTGTATGATGTGTGAAGGGTGTAATGGTCCATCTTCTACTCAATTGAGATGATGCATGTGTTCATTGTTAGTATTGTTACCATTTGTAGGTCCAGGCCAATAGACTCATTTCACAGGTCATGGAAAGAAGTCCGTATAGCACTATAGGAGTCCTGGAAGTCCCAGCCAATAAGCATTTATTTAGTGCCTACTGTGTGCCAGGCATTGTACTAAACGCTAGGTATTCAAAGAAAAAGTCCTGGCTCTCAAGGATCTCTCAAGATCTATTGGGAGGAGACAACATGCAAACAGCTGCATACAAATAAATTGTAGACAGGATAAACTGGAAATAATCAACCAAAGTAAAGGCCCAGAATTATGAGAGGAGAGAGGCTTCCCACAGAAGATGGAGTTTTAACTGGGACTTGAAGGAAGTCTGGGGCAGAAGTTTAGGTGAGGAAGATTCCAACACTTTTTGGTTGACTGTTTTTAGGAAGAATATGAGAAAAAAAAAGTGATTTCTCATGAATTGCCTGAGCTTTTTGACCACACAGACTCCTTCCCCCCAGACAGACCTTCTCTGTGCTTTCATGCCTTAGGTAGTCTGTCTGCCTCCTGTCAGTGAGAGCAGTTCCCCCGCTTGGGTCCCTGCAGTAGAACTGTCGGTATAGATCTGTACATCTTCAGGTCTGTTTGTGTGTTTCTTCTCCCTTTTGTTCCGAGATCAGCGGGTTGGGTTTTGGTTGGGTTTTTCTGTTTTCTGTTTTTTGTTTTTGCCTCTTCTTTTTAAACACAAACACTGCCTTCCCCCTCCCGCCCCACCCTACCTTCTAAAAGTTTACTAAAATGAACCTTAACAGGAAGTGCACTTGCCTGGCACAGCCCAGATGTGAGCAAGACTTGAGTGAGAGGTATTTACAACCTGACAGGAAGATAAAGATAAAGATGGGGCTGGATCTGTGGCAGTTAGCAAGGGGAGAAGGAAATGTTTATGACCCCATCTGCTGGCGTTTCAATAGGCTGAAGCGGGCTTTATGGCGTCAATCTCCCCTGTGACTTCCTTCCATTTGGGGACTGATATCTTATTTCAAGATGTTCTCACAGGACACACTGTTGTCCCCTTTGTCCAGGGGTGAGGGAGGAAGGAAAGAGTTTGTTACTGGAATGCAGGCTTGGGGGCAGTATTTATGGTTATTGGCCCGGGCCAGAGAAAAGGCTTTATTGGGAGTTTATTGTGTGGCCCCAGAAAAGCTGTTCTGTGTTTCTGCTGTTCCCTCAAACTTTGGAGGAGGCGCCTCAGCAGAATACTTCCCAGCACCATTATAGCCAGAATGATGAAACTGTACTTTCTCTCCCCACTACAAAAAGCATTCCCTTCAGTCCCTTCTTTCCTACTTGCCTTCTGCTAAATTTCTTCCCTTGTTTTCCTTATAGTCTTTTTTTCCACCCACCCCTCATTGAGGAATAGTCTCTATTGATAACCATAGGTGCAGTGATTCTTTCAGATTGAACCCAGGATCCTCTGCAGCATGAGGAGGGTGAGAGAGCTCTGGTATCTTGAAGCCCAGCCTAGCTTCAGGGAGTGTCTGCAGTGCAGACAGAGATGCTGGATCTTTCCTTTGGGGAGGTGGTCCCTTTGTTAAAGGGCCAGTTTTCTACTCGAACTAAACTTACACCATTATGGGGCAAGTTTCTTATCTCCTGTGCATTATTAAGCTCTATGTTTTATATATTCCTAGGGTAATGATATTCATTTTACTGTAAACCGGACACAGGACCTATCCCTTAGGTTTGCTTCCCATTCCCCCCAGACAGAATTGTATACTTTGAAACCATATGAATCACCTTTGCTGCAATCATCACTGAATTTGGAAAATTTCAATGTATGAGAGTATGCCAGCATGTTAATTATATCATTCCCACCTTCCTCCCCCTCCTGCTTTCACAGTGTTTGCAGATAGCTTCCCCTTTCATCCCCCCCATTTGGTACCAAAAGGAAATCATTATCTTCAACATCATCATCATCAGTGAGGAACACTATCCCAAACTGAACCCCTCAAAAGCAAGGCTTTACAATAGGAGTTTCCACTTCTACCATCTTCAGGGTTTTCCTGGTTTTCAGTGATAGGCAAGACTATCTTCATTTGGGAGTGAATTGCCCTCTTATCCAGCATGCTAAAAGTAGTGGCTTTGGGGAAGAAAGACAAATCCAAATTCTTTTCAGAGAATTTTGGTGAGACACTTAACTGTTTCTTTATCCATTACTTGGAGTCAATTATACCTGTCTCACTGGATTGTTGTGAGAATTCTCTGGTCAAAAAAAAGTTGTTTGTTTTTTCCTGGGTAGTTGTTTTCCTGGGTACCTTTGTTGATTATTCTATGAAAATTATATCTAGGCCTTACTACCACTAGTAGTAAAAGTAATAATAATAATATCATTGACATTGATGTACTGCCACAAAGTTTGCAAAGTACTTGACATTCTATCAATGTCAATGATATAATTATTATTTATGATTATTTTTGGCCAGAGAATCCCCATAATGCATGTAGGGCCAGGGGAGGGAGGACCATGGGAGATTCCTGCCGTTAGGTTGGGCAAACTCACTTCAGCCTGTGTGCATCTGGTTCTGCAAAGACAGAAAAGTAATAGTGTGTGACGAGTTACATTTTGCATCACAATCCAGAGCCTGGAAACTCAGGTACAGTCACTCCACAGGGTGGAATTATTCCAGCAGCAGTTTCCCTTCTAGGGGCTAGTAGTGACACGAGTTAGGATGCTGAAATAAAATAAAACCCCCATAAAAGCATTCATTGCCATAGTGCTGGGATTTGACCCTTGTAGGGGGCAGAAATTCCTCAAGAAAAGATGGCACAGCTCCCTCCCAAGTGCAAGCTCTGGCCTCAGACATGCTTAGTGGACCAGTGTACATTTCTAGAAACATTTATACAGGATGATCCCCAAGTGTCAGAGAGACTTAGAGCAATTTGTAAGATCTACTCAAGAGTAAACAAAACAATAATAATAACAGACTATATAATAATTAATGATACAATAATTATGTTGCAATGATATAACATATTAGAGTGATTTGCAATACCCACCCAAGAATAAACAAAACAAAAATAATAGACTATATAATAACTAACAATATAATAGGACATATAATAATTATGTTGTAATAATGCAACATGTTATTATTATAGTAATTTGTAAGGCCTACTCAAGAGTAAACAAAACAGTAATATACTATGAATATATATTATAATATTAAAGACTATATAATAATTAATGATATAATAGGATATATAATAATTATGTTGTAATGATATACCATACCTCATGTTATCTAATACTTCTAAGTTGTTTTACTTGTAATTATCTCCTTTGAGCCTCACAGAAACCCTATGACATAGATTCAGTGTTATCCACACTTTCCATACGAGAAAACTAAGGTTCAGAGAGGTTAAGAGGCACAAAAACAGTCCATGGCTGAGGTGGAATTTGAGCCTGGAACCTTGTTCCTCTAAGCCCTGCATTCTGTTTACTCTGATAACTACTGACAGTTGGGTGGTGCAATAGACTTCATTTTAGGACAACCTGAATTCAAATCCTACCTCAGACACTTATTTAGCTGTGTGTCCCTGGGCAAGTCATTTAACTTCTCTCAGACTCAGTTTCTTCCTTTGTAAAATGAAGATAACAATGGCTCCTACCACCCAGGGCCATTGTGAGGATCAAATGAGATAATATGTAAAAGGTTTTATAGGGGCCACTAGGTGGCACAGTGAATAGAGCACTAGCCCTGGAGTCAGGAGGACTTGAGTTCAAATCCAGCCTCAGACACTTCACCCAAAACTAGCCGTGTGAGCTTGGGCAATTCACTTAATCCCAATTGCCCTGCCTT